>PVJN01003531.1:0-99936 GCA_004026805.1 Lasiurus borealis | reverse complement strand
TTTATAAAATTATAAGCATATTACATTTTACATGAACTTTTATCATGTGTCCAGATGCCACAAAATACAAAGCTATTGGTTAAAACCACCCTCTTCCTTTTATCTCCTTGCAAGTCTGCTCAGACCTAGCAGCAAATTAGCAATTAAAGGATTAAGGCAGGAGTGTGGTGGCTGCTGCTGCAGTGACAGCAGCCTTAGCTGAAGTGTCATTTTTTTCTCCTCCCATTTATCTAAAGCTTTGTTCCAGCCCTGTGAACTGATTCAACCTTTTTTTTTTTTTTTTAATCCTACTTGCAGGAGAGAACAAGGCAGCTCTTTACTATTTTTGGTCCACTCACACCTCAACTTTGAATTTCCCCCGCCCAAAGCCCATTTGGGGGAATGTTTGGTTCCCTTTCTCCCATCTGTAAGAAAACAAAAACCAAAGGCCTCATACAGGTAAGGCTTTACCCAAAACTTTAGCTAGCAATGCCAAGGCATTTGGGGGATCCAAGGAAACAATTCTCCTGGGGTTGATACTATCATTTTGAAATTCATAGGTAACTTTTAACTCTCACCAAAGACAGCAGTTCAGTGACTGCTTCATACCACATGTGACTCCAAAACCATCAAAGGCACAAGGATTTTGTCATTCCCTTCCCCTCTAACTTTAATTTTTCTGTTAACAATTCAGTCATATTTCAATCAGTCAGCATCATTCCAGTGAACTCCACCCTAGGCACTGTCCCCAATACCACTACCACATCAATAGATTCAATACAAGGACTATGGGACTCAGCATATCGTTTTCATAATGGCTCAAATGCATTAAAGTGAGATAGTAAGGTTCCCACAGCCAGATAATAAGGAAAGAAGGCAGAAGATGAATTGGAGGAAGCCAACTATAAATTTCCTTACTTACTCTCCTGTGAGTGATCATACAGTTGCCTTCACCCAACAATGAAAATGTAGCAATATGTGTGTTGTTTCTACCCAGGAAAACAAACCCAGTGGCCAGATTTTTACTGAATGTGGATCACTTTGGTAGTTTCTGCATAGTACACATTAAAATTCTAGACTCCCAAAAAGAAAGCATTTGCACAGTCTAGGTATAATGAACCATACTTATTTAGGGAATTATTTTTTATCAATTTAAGGAACTGTTTACCAGTCAAGTCTCAGACACCATACAAGGATGAATATTGAGTTTAACTCCTTTCCTTCATTTTTATTTCCCTTTCTCCTCTCCTTCTCTTCCTTCTATTACTCTCTCCCCACCCCTTCTGTTGCCCTCCCCTCACTTCTACTTCCTTCCCATATAATTCACATACCATATAATTCAACCATTTAAAATGTATTATACAATGATAGAATGTTTTTAGTATATTTGCAATGTACTACAATCATCACCAACATCAATTTTAGAATATTCTCATAGCTCTCCCTAAAAAAACATGCACCCATTAAGCAGTCACTACACATTTCCCACTCCATCCAGCCCTGGCAACCACTTACTTTTCATTTATATAGATTTTCCTATTCTTAAGATTTCATATAAATTCAATAATACAATATGTGGCATTTTGTGTTTGGCTTCTTTAAATTAGCATAATGTTCTCAAGTGTGATCATCTATACTAATAAAAGCCTACATGGTGTCTTGCCTTCGCATCATCTTAAGATAGCCTCCCCCATGTCATCACAGGATAGTCACCACAAGATGGCTGGCAGGTGAGGGCAATTGGGAGTGGTCAAGCCAGCAGGGGAGTAGCTAGGCATCAATCATGCTGGCAGCTGAGTGGTTAGGGGGTCTTGCAGGCAGAAGCGGTTAGGGGCAATCAGGCAGAAAGGTGGGGAGTTAGGAGCCAGTAATCCTGGATTGTGAGAGGGATGTCCAATACTGGTTTAGGCAGGACATCCCCCAAGGAGTCCCAGATTGAATAGGGTGTAGGCTGGGCTGAGGGACACTCCTCCAGTGCACAGATTTCATGCACCAGGCTGCTAGTTATATAATATGTATCTAAACTTCACATTTTTATGGCTGAATAACACTCCATTGTATGGATATACCACACTTTTTAAAATAGGTTTTTATTTTTTAAAATATATTTTACTGATTTTTTACAGAGAGGAAGGGAGAAAGATAGAGAGTTAGAAACACTGATGAGAGAGAAACACCAATCAGCTGCCTCCTGCACACCTCTTACTGGGGATGTGCTCGAAACCAAGGTACATGCCCTTGAGCAGAATTGAACCCTGGGACCTTTCAGTCCGTTTGGCTCTATCCACTGAGCCAAACCGGTTAAGGCTAAAATAGTTTATTAAAAAATACATTTTTACAAATTTCAGAGGGGAAGAAAGGGGAGAGAGTGAGAGAGAGAGAGAGAGAGAAACCAGTGATCATTGGTCGGCTGCCTCCTGCATGCCCCCTACTGAGGATCAAACCTACAATCCAGGCATGTCCCCTGAATGGGAATCAAACCATGACCTCCTGGTTCATAGGTTTATGCTCAACCACTGAGCCACATCAGCTGTGCATATCATACCACACTTTTTATCCATCCATTAGTTGATAGACATTTGGGTTGTTTCTAGCTTTTGACTATTGTGAATAATGCTACTATGAACAATCAATAAACACATCTTTAAACACCTGTTTTCACTTTTTATGGGGTATACTATATCTAGAAGTATAATTTCTGAATCATATGGCAATTCTATGTCTAAGCTTTTGAGCAACCACCAAGCTGCAGCAGCAATGTATAAAAATTCCAGTTTCTCCACATCCTTACCAACACTTGATTTTTCTTTCTTTTTTAATAGCCATCTTAGTAGATGTTAAGTGATATCTCATCATAGTTCTTATCTGCATTGCACAAATTAGTGATGTTGAATATCTTTCCATCTCCTTAACATCTATTTGTGTATCATTTTTTGAAGAACTGTACATTCTGATCTCTTTTCCTTTTAAAAAAATTGGGTTATTTGGATGTTGAATACCAGAGGAAATAAAGCATGCGAAAATGCTTTATAAACTATAAACCTTATCCAGAAAAATATGTGTTTCTCCAATTATTACTTATAAGTTTGAGTCACTGCTATGTATTTGGATGGAAAATAGAGATTATGGCAAATCCAGATTATTTGTAACTGCCAGTAACCATCTTGACAAGTAACCTCTCCTTGTGTAGAAAAAGATAAGTTTTCCCACTTTTACAGTGTTTGCTTTCTCCACTATGTATCAGGGAAGCAACCCTGGCTTCTATTTAAATCACTTAAATTTGTGAAATCTTGGCAGGCTTGGTAGAGTGATTGGGTGCAGGCCAAATGCAGGAATGGAGAGTTCCTGGCATATATAATCCATTTCTCCATTACTTCCTAGAGTTTGGCACAGCTCTAGGAAATAAAAGTTAAGACTCTAATCTGCCATAGTGAGAGATGCCAGAGGTCCTACAGTGGTTCTAAGAAATGCCCACATTAAGGAAACAACATATATTGACCACCTCTATATAAATGTACAACTGTGAAATACTGGCTTTCACATCTTCTTTTCTAGTTCCCAACTGAAACCGAAATCTCATCAAATAAGATATTGAAAACACAAGTAGAAAATGAATTTTTTCCCTGCAGAATAAGTACATCTTTAATATTAATAAATTAATTATACAGAATAGAAGCTTTTACTATTATGCCAGCCTACCCTGCTCATATGTGCACTGTGACTCAGAAATGTGATTACAAGGGCAATTGGAATTAAATTGAAGTCAAATACAACTTTTACTTGATTGATATATCAAGTGGATTAGCGGAAGACAACCAACTCTGCCTGTTAACCTTTACTTAATCTTTGGTAACATGAAGTTTGGTAGATCTCATTTAGTCAGCACTTCTTTTTATTTTACCATCATGGCCTATACTAGAAATATATGTTGAATTTTGGGTTGCATAAGTGAAAAATAATGGGTAATATATTACAGAACCTCAAGGTCATGGGGTTGAAAATAAAATTATAAGTAAAAGATGAGAATTAAAATTGAGTATGAAAACTTGGCTCAGAGAAGTGAATAGTTTTTCACAGAAAGTGCCAAACTTAAGGGTTAAAAATAAGTAAAAATCAAAACTAATGGGTGGGACTATAAGCTATAGTAAAGTTGCCCAACAAAACTAGTAATCTCAGCCTCCATATACTTATTACAGATTTTAAGAAACAGATATAAAATGTTACCAAAGTGTTGTAAGGTTATAATAATAGTTTTCATCTTTATATTACTACCAGCCAAAATATCTATATCTGGTCCCAAAAGGAAAACATAGTCTCTATTAATCAGAAGCAATCAGTGTTTCAAAAAATCATTAAAAGGCCACTTTGAAATATTTCAAAATGGGTATTTACAAGCAGTTTTAATAGGAAAAGTTTAGTCTGAAAGATCTTCTCAACACTTTATGGAAAGGAATAAAAACAGCTGAGTTCATAATAAGATTTCTTCCCCTCAAGAACAAACAAACAAACAAACAAAAAACCCCACAGACTATTGCTTATTAAAAAGCCATGAAAACAAAACAATATACTTCATTTGCCTTGGAGGAAATGTGCCATAGACAGATGGAATAAAAAGATCAATCACATGGGTGCTATTAGTTTTCTTAAATAGAATTTATTGAGCTCTTATTATATGTAGACAAATTGCAATTTAGCTTGCACATAATATTCTTTATTTTTAAATTAACTCCTTATAACAATCCTGTGGGGTAAGTACTGTTAGTATCATCAGTTCTTCATATATGACAATTGAAGTTCAGAATGATTAACGGCATAATACATTATAACCAGTAATGAATGGCAAACATAAGAATCGAGCCTAAATCCCCATGACACCAGAAAACAAGTTCTTAAAGGCATTATATTCTAATAAGGCATTATATTCTCATAGTTATATTACGGTATTACATACTTAATTCTAGTGAGATACAACATTGACCACAGAGGAATTTAGAAATTTAAAATGAAAGTAATCCTTTGGACCAGTCAGGTTTTGCAGAAACCTCATTTTATGATTAAGAATTTTTTTTCTCTTTGGAACTGCCACTATTTTTTTAATGTTTATATAGGTATATGTATGTTTTGTTTACAATTTTGAGATAAGTTTGGCATCAATTAATGGCATATATTTAAATTTGGTTATTATGGGTCTCTTGCAATTCTATAAAATTTTGGAATCGGCTTGCCAGTGTTTAAAAATAAGACTGCTGGAATTTTTTCTTTCCATTTATTTTAGAGAGAATGAAAGAGAGGAAGGGAAGGGGAAAGAGAGAGAGAAACATTGATGTGAAAGAGATACAGTACATCAATTGGTTGCCTAATGCATGAGCCCGACCAGGGCCAGGAAATGAACCTGCAGCCCAGAAATGTGCTCTTGACTGAGAATGGAACCCTTAACCATTTGGTCTGCAAGATGATGCTCTAACCACTGATGACACTGGCCAGGTCCCTTCTGGAATTTGTGATTGGATTTAATCTACAGATCATTTCAAGAGGGAAAATGCCATCTTAAAATGTTTTTCTATTCATGAGCATATTATATCCCTTCATTTATTGAGGCCTTTGAATTTTTTAAATTTTTATTGAATTCATTAGGGTGACATTGGTTGATAAAATTATATAGGCCTCAGGTGTACAATTCTATAATACATTATCTGTATTTTGTATTGTGTGTTCACCACACAAAGTCAAGTCTCTTTCCATCACCATTTATCCCCTCTTTATCTTCTTCTATCTGCCACCAACCAACTCTCCCCCCAGTAATCACCATAATACTGTCTGTGCCTGTGATGAGGTTGCTTTCTTTTTGTATATTTTTTGCTTAGTCCTTTCATCTTTTTCACCTATCCCTCCCAAACCTCCTATTGTCTAACACTTACCAGTTTGTTTTCTGTATCTATGAGTCTGTTTCTATTTTGTTTGTTAGCTTATTTTGTTTATTAGATTCCACATATAAGTGAAATTATGGTGTATTTGTCTTTCTTTGGTTATTTCATTTACCATAATAATCTCCAGGTTCATCCATGCTGTCACCAAAGGTGAGATTTATTTCTTTTTTGTTGCCAAGCAGTATTCCATTGTGTAAATTCACCACAGCTTTTTTATCCAATTACTATCTACTGATGGGCACTTGGGCTGCTTCTAGATCTTGACTATTGTAAAAACCACTGCAATGAACATAGGGATAAATATACACTTTTAAAACGTTTATATCTTTATTTATTTCAGAAAGAGGAAGGGGAAGGGAAAGAGAGAAACATCAATGATGAGAGAGAATCACAGATTGGCTGCCTCCTGCACACCCCCCTACTGGGGATTGAGCCAGCAAACTGGGCATGTGCCCCTACTGGGAATCAAACCCTGACTTTCTGGTTCATGGGTGGATGCTCAATCACTGAGCAACACCAGCTGGGCATGCATATACTCCTTTGAATTAGTGTTTTTGGTTTCTTCAAATAAATTCCCAGAAGTTGGGTCACTGGGTCAAAGGGCAGTTCCATTTTTAATGTTTTTCAGGAAATTCCATATAGTTTTCCATAGTGGCTGCACCAGTCTGCAATAATTATAAGTTGTAATAATCAGGTAGTTCGTATAAGTAGTGGGGTGGATAATCAGAAAATGATATTATTGATAGGTTTAGGCTGTTATCATTAGGTTGATTTATTAAGAGTAAGCATGTTATACTAATTATTAGACTATATATTATAGAATTAATTTAGAATATATTCTTACTCCCAACAGTGCACTAGGGTTTCCTTTTTGCCACAATCTCACCGGCACTTTTTGTTTGTTGATTTATTGAGAATAGCCATTCTGAAAGGCAGGAGGTTATGTCTCATGTGGTTTTAATTTGCATCTCTCTGATGATCAGTGAAAAAGAGTATGTTTTCAAATGCCTATGGACTATCTGTATGTACTCTTTGGAGAAGTGTCTGTTCAGATCTTTTGCCCAATTTTAAATTGCATTGCTTGTCTCCTTCGTATTGAGTTGTATAAGTTCTTTATATATTTAGAATTCAATTCCTTATGAGATGTATCATTGGCACATATGTAGTTTCTTCCAGTGGGTTGCCTTTTCATTTTGTTGATGGTTTCTTTTGCTGGGAAAAAGATGTTTAGTTTGATGTATTCTCATTTGTTTATTTTTCCTTTGTTTCTCTTGCCTGAGGAGAAAAATTAGCAAAAATATTGCTATGAGAAATGTCTGAGGTTTTACTGCCTTCGTTTTCTTCTCTTATTTTTATGGTTTCATGACTTGCATTTAAGTTTTAATCCATTTTGAGTTTATTCTTGTGTATGTTGTATGTTAGTACCCTAATTTCATTTTCTCACATATATCTGTCCAATTTTCTAATATCATTTATTAAAGAGGGTGCTTTTTTCTCATTGTATATTCTTACTCCCTTTTAAAGAGTAATTGACCATAAAGGTGTGGGTTTAATTTTGGGCTTTCTATTCTGATCCATTGATCTATATGTTTGTTCTTGTGCCAATATCATGCCTTTTTTATTACTATGTCCTGGTAGTAGCATAGTTTGATACCAGGTTCTATAATATCTCCAACTTTGATCTTTTTTCTCAATATTGATGAGGTTAGTTGGGGTCTTCTTTGGTTCCATAAACATTTTTGGAATATTTGTTCTAGATGTGGGAGATATGCCTTTGATATTTTAATAGGAATTGTATTGAATCTGTAGATTGCTTTGGGTTATATAGACATTTTAATTACATTAGCTATTATAATCCATAAACATGATATATGCATTCACTTATTTGCATATTCCTAAATTTCTTTCTTCAGTATCTTATAATTTTTTGAGTACAGGTATTTTACTTCCTTGGTAAATTTATTCTTAGGTAGCTTATTGTTTTTATTGCAATAGCAAATGAGATTTTCTTAATTTTTCTTTCTAATATTTAATTATGGGTATATAAAATACTTCTCATTTCTTAATATTAATTTTATATCCTATTTTGCCAAATTTATACATTAGATCTAGTAGTTTTTTCATGGAGTCTTTAGGGTTTTCTATCATGTCAACTGCAAATAGTGACAGTTTTACTTCTTCATTTCCAATTTGGCTGCCTTCTATTTTTTCTTGTTGTTGGATTGCTCTCTCTTTTTCCTGTTGAGGATCCCTATGGGGGCTGAGACCTCACACTCTTGAGGGAAGGGAATTTTCAGCCAAGATGTATCACCAGCTTCTCAGCCACTGCACCTGGGTGCAGTGGGCAGCCCTATTCACATCTCCACCCTTCTTACCACCTTCTTATGAGACTCAATGTAGCTACTTCTATAAATCCTTGGTTATAATACTTCAGTTCAGCTAGCCTTCAGTTGGCTATTCATGTTGATTGCTCTATAATTTAGCTTTAAATCTGGTTTGGCACCAGGAGGAGGTGACTCTGTAGCCATCTTGGAATCTATCAACTTATTGTATGATATATTTCCTGTTTTATGAATACAAATTTCTTTTAACCCCAGTTCCTTTCACCAACCTGTTTTCTCCCCTTCATTAACTTTTAAAAATTTAAAGATTCTTATTTCTGCATCACCTCACATTCATGTCTCAACAAAATTTAACTTTATGTTGTGGGGCGTCTTCCACAACCAGTTGCAAATGACCATTGAGGCTGCTAAGTTGTTAGTAAGCAAGCAATGATTTATTGAGCTAGCCAGCGATGGCCACGAGGGCACCACACGCAGGTGGAGTCCACACTCATGACCGTGTCATCCCAGGTGTAGGCAGTCCTTTAAATCTAGGACAGTGTAGTATCTGCACTCTGGCCGTAGGTGGCTCAGGAGGGTGTACAGGTTAGGCACAGTTGGATGAATGGTCTCTACCTATTTGTTCACCTCCCTCAAATCTTGTATAGGCCTGTAGTCAACAGTGCCGGGCTTCTGTACTGGCAGCAAGGAGGTATTCCAAGGGAACTGGCAGGGATTGAATATTTCCGCCTCCTGCAGCCTCCAGATGTGCTTAGCAATTCCCACCCAGGCCTTTTGACTCAAGGTGTATCGCTTTACCCGAATTGGCTTGGCATTACTCATGAGTTGGATGATTATAGGTGGTTGGTGAGCAGCCAGCCTGGGAGGGTTGTCTTCGGGCCACACTTGCGGTATCTCTGCCCGTAGAACTGGGAGCCAGGAGCTGGGCAGCCAGTTGGGCTCCTCATGAAGCTGGTATTCTTCCTCCTGTGGCAACCTTAGTAGGAACACACCCGCCGGCCCCAGTTTTACCTCGGGATGGCCTTCTTCAAAAGTAATGGTGGCCTTGAAATTTGTTAGGAGGTCTTGGTCCAGCAAAGGGAAAGGGCACTCTGGCATCACCAGGAAGGAATGTGTAATCAGTACGGTTCCTAAATTTGAGATCTGACCCCTCCTCCATGGGTAGGACCAGATCTTCCCATTTGCCCCTGAACAGGTACGTGTTCCTTGGACGTGGGGCCAAGTGGCTTCTTGAGCACTGAAAATGTGGCTCCAGTGTCTACCAAGAAGTCTGTGGGTTTCCCCCCCTACTGTAAGGGTTACCTGGGACTTCAGAAGGGCTCCAGAGCCCTGAGTTCCCTAACCCACCTCCTCCACCTGGATCGAGGTGGTTCGTCCTCCTCCTTTCTTCAGGCACTCATTTTTCCAGTGCCCTATCTCCTTGCAAATGGCACACTGGTCTTTGCCCAGCCTACTTTAAGGGGGGCCTCACCCACTGCGACCCCCTTCCTTTTTGGTTCATTTTCCCTCATTCATTGCTAGGAGGACCTTAGCCATCCTTTGATTCAAGTCAGTGGTTGGGTCTTCTCAATTATTGAAAACTTTATGGGCTACTTCAACCAGCTCAGACAGGGACTTCCCCTCAAAGCCTTCTAACTTCTGTAGTTTTTTCCTAATACGTATCTGGGGCTGACTGGGACACGAACACGACATTTATGGCCTGCCTGTTTTCTGGAGCATCTGGATCTATGGGTGTATATACCCTATAGGCTTCACACAGCCATTCCAGGAAGGTGGCCAGGCTCTCATTTGGCCCTTGAGTGGTTTCTGACACCTTGGAAAGGTTAGTGGGCTTCCTAGCTGCCACTTGGATTCCCCTCAGTAGAGTCTAGTGATACCGGTCTAAGGCTTCCCTTCTCTGGGGATCATTAAAATCCATACCCGGCTTCGCACTGGGGAAGACC
The DNA here is from genome assembly GCA_004026805.1 of Lasiurus borealis. Classification (NCBI taxonomy): domain Eukaryota; kingdom Metazoa; phylum Chordata; class Mammalia; order Chiroptera; family Vespertilionidae; genus Lasiurus; species Lasiurus borealis. Next base: position 89,745 of record PVJN01003531.1, on the reverse strand, counting down.
ACTTCCACCCTCCCAGGGTCCCCTGTAGGATCAGTTTTCTCCCTTCTGCACGCGCTCTCTCTCTCTCCTCAAAGGTAAAAAGGATTTGTAAGAGCTACTGGCAGTCATCCCAAGTGGGTTGATGGGTGAAAAAGACAGACTCCAGTAGGGAGATCAATTCCTGGGGATTCTATGAAAAGGATGGGTTCTGATTCTTCCAATTGTAGAGATCGCTGGTGGAGAATGGGACATAGATCATAAATGGCTGTCCGTTTGGTCTAGTGTCCGGGGAACCTGCCTATCTCAGGGGCAGGATGGGAATGGCCTGAGGGTCTGTCCCTTAGGTACTCTCCCCGTAAGTTGTCCCTCATCTAGTATGGGGTGGACTAAAGGGGTTGGAAGGGGAGTAGGGCAGATCGGGAGGGAAAACGATGCGAGTGGGGGGAGGAGGGGGTTCTGGCAGAAACGCCACTGACTGACTTACTTGGGGGTCCTGGAGAGCCCGTGCGGTTCATCCCAGGCCAGGGGGTACATATGGAATAGGGGGCTCTTACTCCTCTCCCTGTAGGACCTGGGGTGGCTTCCCCTTCTGAGGGGCAGCCAATAAAATTTTCTGTCTGTCCCCATTTTCCTTTCAGGAGACAAGACCGGAGCCATCAGGGTTTTTTAGTTAAAATGTGAACCCAAACCTGAATATATGGGATCTGATCGGGATGACCAAACTGTCTATATACTGCATGGTGGACCTGATATGCAGACTGAAGATCAAAAGGACCCTCCAATGGCCAGCCAACTATGAAGGTAGGCCACTCCCATTCACAAAATTTCTGTAAATCAAGAGCATTAACATCAGAGCTGTAATTGTCCTCCCGTTTTTTTGAAGTCCTGGAAATTTTTCTAAAAACGTTGTAGAGGGGTACATGTAGGCACAGACGAACCTTGACCCATTTTGACGAAGACCAACATGATAAACACAAAAGAAATAGTCTGGACACAACCACACCAGTCCCGGGCCGAGGACACCACTGTGTCCTCTGACCGGAGTCTGGAGGTTATGTTGCGTCCAGCTCTCCAACAGACACTTCACCCTTGAGATCTCAATCTAGGCGCCTGTGACTTACCTCCTGTGAGATCAGTCCTTCCCTTTGTTAATAAATCCTTGCAGCTTCCACCTCCGGCCTTGGTCCCTGGAAAGGAAGGAGAGCCTCTGGCCCTCTGAGTGGGGGTCCCTTTCACCTCCTCCAGGTATCTCACTGGGGCCTCCAAATGTTGTGGAGCAAATGACCACAGAGGCTGCTAAGTTGGTAATAAGCAAGGATTTATTGAGCTGCCCAGCGATGGCTGCGAGGGCACCACATGCAGGTGGAGTCCACACTCACAACTGCGCCACAACATTTTCTAAATTCCATGAACAGCCAAGGGGGTGGGTTTCAGTGGACTGCAACTGTTCCTGTTGACTCTCCTTATCTCCCAACTACACCTTGCTAGACATTGGAATGTGGACCTATCTTGCGAAAGCAGATTGTACAGAAGCAAAATTGAGCAAAGTTAATAGTCTCTAAAGGTCATCTACAGTCTCAACTCCTGGAGCCACTGAGTCAACTGAAATCAACTGTCTCAATCTGAAAGCTGAGGTAACTACCCCATTGTTTAAGCAAGTAGGCGTGTACAGAAACCAGAATAGCAGAGTTAAAATTCAAACAGCAGTTTTTACCTGAGATGAATGCTCTTAAGGTCCTATTTCATTTTACTCCTACAGTAATATGCTGAGATTCCCACATCTCCGCTCTACAATTTCTAATACTAGGGCTATCAAGCTCCTTATATTCCTGCATTATATAATAGCACCTTTTATTCATTATCAGGTTTGACCTCACTTCCATTTTTAAGTGATGACAATGTTTAATGTACCATTTTCTTAATTTAATTATTCTCTACCAACTTCTTTTTAATCTTCTCTGTGTGACCTTCCTCCTTTGTTCAATTTTTTAAGTTAAGAATCCTGTGTTTGGCCCTGTTCCCACATCACACAATTCTCTTGGGTAATTTTATACAATTTACTGGCTCTAATTACCATTGATATATTGATAAATTTGGCATCTCTACCACAGGCCAGACCTCTCTACTGAAGTTTAGATAAAAACCAAACATAATTTCTTAGCCTGGCAAACTGCTTCTTAGAGAACAAATACTAAGACAGAAAAAGAAACCTGATTTTATCCTTGATTACCAACATCATTTGGTAATCAATTATGTCATTTTACCTCCTTAACATCTCAAATACTGTCTACTTTTCCTCACTGCTACTGAAACTAGCCTAGCTTAGCTTAGACCAACATTAACTTTCCCTAGACCCCAGTTCTGACCATTGCCCTGGCCTCCATTCTTCCAATACTCAATGCAGTATTCACCTGCATTGTATGAATGATTTTTTAAACATAAATATGATAATAAATAATCCAATTACTCAATTATAATACAAGTAAGCTTGTTGTTCAAACTGAATAAAATTATCCAATCTCAAGAATAGAGAAAAAAATAAAGGTTTTTGTTGTTGTTATTCCTCACCCGAGGATATTTTTTCCCCCAGTGCTTTTTTCAGAGAGGGGAAGTGAGGGAGAGAGAGAAAGAGAGAGGAAAACATGGTTGTGAGAGAGCCACATCGATTGGGTGCCTCCTCCAAGTAACCCGATCAGGGACAGGGAGAGAACCACAACCCAGGCACACATGCCTTTGACTGGATATCGAATCCTCAACCCTTCACTGCACAAGCCAATTCTCTAACCACTGAGAAACACTGACTAGGTTCAGAAAAGAAAGATTTTAGGAAAGTATGAACAGAGCTTCAATGACCTGTTTTTTAAGAAAAAAAAGTTAATCTGTTGATAAATTCTAACAGCATTATTTTGAGAGAAAAAAGGGAGACACAAAAGAGTGAATGTTGTATGATTCCATTTATCTGAAGTTTCAGAGTTAATTTTATCCTGAAAACATTGGAGCCTAGCAAAGTATATTTATTTAAAAATACTGAACTGCCGAAACCGGTTTGGCTCAGTGGATAGAGTGTTGGCCTGTGGACAAAAGGGTCCCAGGTTCGATTCTGATCAAGAGCATGTATTTTGGTTGTGGGCACATCCCCAGTAGGGGGCATGCAGGAAGTGGATGATCAATGTCTCTCTCATCAATGTTTCTAACTCTCTGTCCCTCTCCCTTTCTCTCTGTAAAAAATCAATAAAAAATATTTAAAAAAATACTGAATCATACTAAATAGTAACCAAATTTACCTATACCTACACACATAAGAAACATAATATTGAGTTAAAGAGGTCACACACAATATCATAGATCCTGAATTATTCAATTGATATAAATTTTAAAAATAAGTAAAACCAAACTATAATGTTTAGCAATGCATGACTTGGTGATCAAAGTATAAAGAAAGTCAAAATGGTTATTTCTATAGAAGTCAAATCCGTAGTTATTTTTTTGTGGTAGAAATAGAAGAGGTTATATTGAGAAGATGAGACTTCTGGTGATACTTTGATTTGGATGGTGTTTATATGGGAACAATTAAGGTGAAAAACACCCGTTCAATCAGTAAGTGTGTACTTGCTCAATATAAGATCCATGATAATATAAACTGAACACAATTGTTTTTCATCCTCTAGCATTTATTGCTCAATCAATATTTTTTAAATGAGTTAATAAGTGAGTGAATGAATGTACAGAGCACCCATTTTATGTTCAATAATCAGCTAGTAGATGTTGCTATGGGAATGCTCAAGTAACTGATAATGTTGTTTTTGAGAAACAAATGTATGCAACATGAACAGAACTCATAAATTCACAAATGCATTTCTGGTTTCTTTTTGTTGTTGTTGTTAAGAGGAGCTGTTACTTTTTTTAAAAATGTAATAAATCTTTATTGTTCAGATTATTACAATTGTTCCTCTTTTTCCCCCATAGCTCCCTTCCACTTGGTCCCCACCCCACCCTCTGCCCTTAACTCCACATTGTCCTCATCCATAGGTGTACGATTTTTGTCCAGTCTCTCCCCAAACCTCGCTCAAACCTTTTCCCCTGAGAATTGTCAGTCCACTCCCTTTCTATGCCCCTGATTCTATTATATTCACCAGTTTATTCTGCTCATCAGATTTTTTACTCACTTGATTTTTAGATTCACTTGTTGATAGATATTTACTTGTTGTTCCTAAGTTTTATCTTTCTCTTTTTCTTCTTCCTCTTCTTAAAGAATACTTTTCAGCATTTCATATAATATGGGTTTAGTGCTGATGAACTCCTTTAGCTTTTTCTTATCTGTGAAGCTCTTTATCTGCCCTTCAATTCTGAATGATAGCTTTGCTGGGTAGAGTAATCTTGGTTGTAGATTCTTACTATTCATCAGGTTGAATATTTCTTGCCACTTTCATCTGGCCTGCATAGTTCCTGTTGAGAAAGCAGCTGACAATTGTATGGGTGCTCCGTTGTAGGTAATTGTTTTTCTCTTGCTGTTTTTAACATTCTCTCTTTGTCTTTTGCTCTTGGCATTTTCATTATGCTGTGTCTTGATGTGGTCCTCTTTGGATTCCTTTGTTTGGGGTTCTATGCGCTTCCTGGACTTGTAAGCCTATTTCTTTCACCAGGTGGGAAAGTTTTCAGTCATTATTTCTTCAAATAGATTTTCAGTATCTTGCTCTCTCTCTTCTTCTGGCACACTCATAATTCTGATGTTGGTATGTTTGAAGTTGTCCCAGAGGGTCCTTACACTACAGTGGTACCTCCAGATATGAGTTTAATTCGTTCCGTAACCTTGAGGCATGGGAAACTATGAGCCGCTCGAGTCACAGTAAACTGGTGGGTCGTGTGCAGCTGGCTGGTCCGCAAGATTACTCCTATCTCAAATGTTGCTCATATTTCAAAGCAAAAATCGCTCACTCGGTGGCTCGTATCTCAAAAATCTCATATGTTAGGGCACTCGTATCTCGAGGTACCACTGTATCTTCAAATGTTTGTATTCTTTTTCTTTTTGCTTTTCCAATTGAGTGTTTTCTGCTTCTTTGTATTTCCAGTCTTTGACTTGATTCTTACATTCCTCTAGTCTGGTGTTAGATCTCTGTATAATATTTTTTATTTCAGTCAGTGTATGCTTAATTTCTAGTTAGTCTTTTTTCTTCTCCTCTTGGGTCTTGCTAAAGTTATCCATCTATTCTAGGAAATTCTTAAAAAAACTTATAATCCTGGTTTTAAACTCTATATCCAGTCATTTGCTTTCCTTCATTTCTTTCATTTATGACCTGTTTCTTTTACTCCACATTTTCGCTGCTTCCCTGATTTGGTAGAGTAGCTTTGTGTGCTAGGCGTCCTATATGGTCCAGTAGCTCTGCCTCCCCAGTTACCTGAGGTGGACTCTCTTGGTGCACCTCTTTGTGGACTGTGTGTACAGCTTTGTTGAAGTTAAGCCTTGATTGTTGTTGGTATCACTGGGGGGAATTGACCTCCAAGCCAATTGGTTGTAAGGATCAGCTGTGTCTACACCAGGAGAACTTCTGTGCTGGAGTCAGCCTTATGATACAAGACTTGCAAAATTGCAAAAGCCTCTGTGTTCAGCTTGGATGGGGTGGAGTCTCAGGGCTGAGCAGACAACCTTGGCTTCCTGTCAATCTTGCCCTACTCAGCTTCTGGGTCTCAGTGTCCCTTGGTAATTACTGCAGCCCTCTCAGTGCACATGCACGTGCTCCTCCTGACCTCTGCCTTTCATGTATCCCCTGAGATTTTGTGCACTCTGGTGACCTGTATGAGTCTGGGTCCGCAGGGTCTAGCCTGAAACTGGGGTTCAGTGCAGTCATAAGTGGAGTTCAGTGCAGTTAGGAGGTTCAGTCTTCCTCCTGCTCAGCTTTTTGCAGCTCCTCTGAGTCTCCATGAGCCCCTTTCTTTCCTTCTAGTTGTAGGATTTCCACTCCTCCAGCTTTCCTGTGGTTATATATGATGACCATTTTGTCTTTTAGCTGTAGTTTTGAAATTGTTGTGTGAGGCAGCAGTTTAGGTGTTCACCTATGCCATCTTGGTTTTCGTGTTCTCTGCTTTATTTTCATTATTTAGGCCATTATTCAGTCATAACTTATTAATTGCCATCATAAAAAATTAATAAGAAATTTCTATTTTGTAAGGGATAAAAAATTTGGCACTCCAATTTCGTAAACAGGAGTTTCCTATAAAGAAAGCTCTTTTCTTATGAAATAAAATATGTGAAATTCTATCCCATTTGTGAAAACACTGTTTTTTAAATCAGTATTTGTCAATAACTTTTCTTAATAATGCTAATAAAGGCATAACCTGATAACTAAGTAATCAACCTGTTTATTTAAATTATAAATAGATTATATTTCATTATTCCATTAGTTATTATCTTTTGCTTAGCCACAATTCTATACTTAGCTTTCCTATTTATTTTTCCTTAAAATGTTTCCAAAGCTTTTTATTTTTTTATAATGGACTTTCAAAGTAAAAAGAAAAAAAAAATATATATATATATATATATATCATCAAGTTCAACAGTGCTAAATGTCAATGCAGGGAACAGAAAATAAACAAATGTCATTTTAGTTCATAAACTTAAAAATGTTCACCTAATCACATTTTAATAGATTTTTAAAATAGCTCTTATACATATAGGAAGATATAAGCTAAAAAGAGCTATTTTAATTTATTCTAAACTTTGAAATTGCAAATCAGAAAGAGGGGAAACAAACATTCAAAAAACGTAAATAGATCTTAATGCACACTACCTCCCACATTAATAGGCATTCAAAATAAGGCAAACATTACAAACATCAAATGAATTAATAGTGCTTTGTTATAGAAATTAGAGAAATGTTGTTTGTAATGGATTCCACAGACAGTAAAAAAGATTTATTTTTTTTCGCTAAAGGTAAATGTGATATTATTAGACATTTAAACAACAACAAAAAAAAACCCATCTCAATCCATCCTAATCTTATTAGATAAATGAAGTACAGGGAAATAAACACACACTTCATTCATTATCTCTATAACTCTCATGTTTATTCTGACTCTTTGCTATAACCTTAAAGTAGTATACTTCCTACATCCTGTTTGTAGGAGAAAATATGTATAAAGAAAGAGTGAGTTGCTGACAGAAGGTTGAGTATATACAAGGTCATTATTAGACAAGACAAAAGAGAAATGGTAGAGGCTTTGCCCAAGTTCAGTTTAGTGTACAATTGAGTATTCATGATATTTATGTATATTTATAGTATGTGCTTATTGAATGAACAAAGATATGGTTTGTACTGGAGATTTCTAGGTTGAGTATTGACTGGGTGTCTACATCTTTAAGGAATGCAGAGAGATCACGGCTGAAACTTTGAAGCTTGATTTCAACCTCTTTGCATAATAGTATTAGCTACACTGACATTCTATTAAAGCTGCACAAATACTAACCACTGTATTTCTGCTTTACTTCTGCCTTCCTTGTCAAGAAGAAGAAAATATTTGCTTAAATCAGGTTCATGAAGACATACTTTACATAATGTAAAACAACCATTTTAGGCATACAGTTTTGTAAAATGTGAAAAAGGACAATGTCAAATAACCATAACCACAGTCAAGATATAGGATATACCCACCACTTTAAAAAACTCTCTTCTGTGTTTATCATCAGTTCCCTACAACTCCACACCAATATCCTAGCAACCATTGCTCTATTCTCCATCCCTTTAGTTTTGCATTTATTTAGTACATCATAAAAATAGAATCAAATATAACATATGACCTTTCTGAATCTGGTTTCTTTCACTTATAATGTTTTTGAGATTGACTAATGTAATTGCTTATTTCACTAGGTTCTTCCTTTTTAATGCTGAATATTGTTTCTTTTTATAGATGTACCATGCATTGCTTATTCAGTCATTAGGTAATGCATATTTTGGGTTATGTGTAGCTTTTAGTAATTACACACACACACACACACACACACACACACACACACACACAAACACACACACCTACAATAGAGGACGGTGCATGAAATTCCTGCAAGGAAGGAGGGTGTCCTTCAGCCTAGCCTGCTCCCTCTCCAATTTGGCATACCCTAAGGGATGTCCTACTGCCCGTTTAAGCCCAACCCAGGTAGGATCAGGCCTAAACAGGCAGTCAGACATCCCTCTCATAATCCAGGACTGCTGGCTCCTAATTGCTCACCTGCCTGCCTTCCTGATTGCTCCTAACCACTTCTGCCTGCCAGCCTGATCACCCCCTAAACACTCCCCTGCCAACCTAATTGATGCCTAACTGCTTCCCTGCCAGCCTGTTTGCCCCTAACTACCCTCCTCTGCTGGCCTGGTCACCCCTAACTGCCCTCTCCTGCAGGGTGGATCTCCCCCAACTGCACTTCCCTGCAGGCTCTGTCACTCCCAACTTCCCTCCTCTGCCGGCCTGGTCACCCCTAATTGCCTTCCCCTGCAGGCTTGATCAGCCCCAACTGCCTTCTCTTGCAGGTCTGGTCCCTGCCAACTGTGCTCCCCTGCTGGCCATTTCATGGTGACCACCTTGTGTCCACATGGGGGCAGGATCTTTTGGCCACATGGGGCAGTCATTTTATGTGGTGGAGTGGTCAATCTGCATATTACTCTTTTAGTAGATAGGATAGAGGCCTGTTCCATGGGTGGGATCAGTTGGTTTGCCCTGAAGAGTGTCCTAGATCAGGGTGAGAGTTCGCTTGGGGTGTGGAGTGACCTGGGTGAGGAGCCTGTGGTGGTTTGCAGGCTGGCCACACCACACAGAAATCCAAGTGGAGCCCTGGTATCTGGGATTTATTTATCTTCTACAATTGAAACTTTGTTGCCTTAAGCAGAGGCCTCCACTGACTGGGCTTTGCGGAGAGCTTGGCTTCCTTCATTGCCAGGGGCAACCCAAGCCTCCCTCCTACTTTCTCTGTGGCTGTAGCCATCTTGGTTGGGTTAATTTGCACACTTTCTCTGATTGGCTGATGGGTGGGGCTTATGGGTGTAGCGGAGGTATGGTCTATTTGCATACTACTCTTTTATTAGATAGAATATATATATTATACACTAGAATCCCAGTGCTCAAAATTCATGCATGGGGTGGGTGTCCTTCAGTCCAGCCATATCCCCAGCAACCCAAGATGAAGCATCTGGTATATGGGATTTATTTATCTTCTACAATTAAAACTTTGTAGCCTGGAATGAAGCCAAGCCTTCTGCTCCATAGCCATTGAAACTTTGTTACCTTAAGCAGAGACCTGGGACAGCCAGGCTTTGCGGAAAGCTTGGCTTTCTCCATCACCAGGGAAAACCCAAGCCTCCCTTCTGCTCTCTCTTTGGCCGTAGCCATCTTGGTTATGTTAATTTGCACACTTTCTCTGTAGCCATCTTGGTTATGTTAATTTGCACACTTTCTCTGATTGGTCGGTGGGTGTGGCTTGTGAGTATAGTGGGAGATATGGTCAATTTTCATACTACTCTTTTATTAGATAGGATATATATATATATATATATATATATATATATATATATATTATACATTAGAATCCTAGTGCTCAAAATTCATGCACGGGAGGTGTCCTTCAGCCCAGCCTCCACCCTCACAATCTTGGACCCCTTGAGCAATGTCCAACTGCCCATATAGGCCTGATTCTTATTGGGCCTAAACAGGCAGTCAGACATTTCTCTCACAATCCAGGACTGCTGGATCCCAACTGCTCACCTGCCTGCCTTCCTGATTGCCCCTAACCTGCCTACCTGCCAGCCTGATCACCCCCTAACCACTCCCCTGCCAGCCTGATTTATGCCTAACTGCTCCCCTGGCATCCTGTTTGCCCCTAACTGCCCTTCCCTGCAGGGCTGGTCACCCCTAACTGCCCTCTCTTGTCGACCTGGTCTTCCCCAACTGCTCTCCACTGTAGGCCTGGGTTCTCACCAACTGCCCTTCCCTGCAGGACCAGTCACCCCCAACTTCCCTCCTCTGCAGGATTGATCACCCCCAATTGCCCTCCCTTGTAGGCCTGGTCCCTTCCAACTGCCCTTCCCTGCTGGCTTCATCACCCACAACTGCCCTCCCTTGCAGGCCTGGTCCCTCCCAACTGCCCTCCTCTGCTGGCCATCTTGTGGTGGCCATCTTGTTTCTCCATGGGGGCAGGATCTTTGACCATATGGGGGCAGTTATCTTGTGTGTTGGAATGATGGTCAATCTGCATGTTATTCTTTTGTTAGATATGATAGAGACCTGGTACACAGGTGGGGGCCAGCTGTTTTGCCCTGAAGGATGTCCCAGATCGGGGTAGGGGTTCCTTTGGAGCATTAGACAGCTTGGGCGAGGGGTCTGTGGTGGTTTTCAGGCCGGCCACATACCCCAGCGACCTAAGTGGAGGCCCTGGTATCTGGGATTTATTTATCTTTTACAATTGAAACTTTGTAGCCTTAAGCAGAGGCCTGGGCAGGCCAGGGTGTGTGGAAATCTTGGCTTACTCCATCGCCAGGGCAACCCAAGCCTCATTCCTGCTCTCTCTGTGGCCATAGCTATCTTGTTTTGGTTAATTTGCATACTTGCTACTGATTGACTTGTGGGCATGACTTGTGGGAATGGCTTGTGGGTATAGGGGAGTATGGCCAATTTGAACATTACTCTTATTAGGTAGGATATATATATACATATATCTGTGTGTGTGTGTGTGTGTGTGTGTGTGTGTGTGTGTGTGTAAGTTCTTGTGAGGATGTATGTCTTTATTTCTACTGGGATGTGGGATTGCTGAGTCATATGATACACATATATTTACCAGAAACTATCAAAATACTTTTCCAAAGCGATTTTATTATTTTGCATTCAGTTCTAGTTGCTTGACATTCTTGCCACCATTTTTTTCCTCCATTCTAACAGGTGTGAATTTGTGGGCTTAATTTGCATTCCTCTAATCACTGCTGCTGTTTTTCATCTTTTCATGTGCTTATTTCCTATTTATATCTCTGCTAAGATGAAGTATCTGATCAAGGAAAATGCTCTTTAACTGAAAAGTGCAATGTTTATTTGGTGTACATTAAGACTCCTGTGCAGCCTGTTCTTTTCCTCTTCTTTGGGAAATACTCTCCTCACAGCCATGTTTATATTATATGATCTCACTCTTCTCTTATCACAGATGATTGAACTTAAATGAGAGAAACCACTCCAATGGCTGGGCTGGAAAAATCAGAGCAATCTGTAGTAACTGGATCATTTAGCTACAGATACTGAGTTTGGAAATGTGCTAAATACATTATTTTGAGATTGTTAGTAGGGTCCAGATATAAATGGAGTCATTCTGGAAACAGGAGATATCAGAGAAAGATAGAGAGAAAATACTACACAAAGAAAATAATATCTGAGGCTATGTGGCCCCAGAAAGGGAGTGAGAGAGATGGTTTTTCTGGTAGCTTTCCAATTTGGGAAAGTCTCTCATGAGGCTAACATTCACTTCCTATCATTGATTTTTTTGTGTGTGAGATAACCCTATATGCTTCCACATTTCTTCTTGTGATTAAACTAGTTTAGATTAGCTTATTTGTTTCTTTTACTTGCCAACAAATAATACTTTAGTAAAATAACAAAAAGTTCTGAATGCATGAAAAGAACAACAGAGCACAATTAAAATTCAAAAAGATTTCAAGTTTTATGTTGTTTATCAGACAAAAATGTTTCAGAGTATTAAAGGTTTCCAGGCCCACAGTTCCTTTATAAGCATTTCCTTTTTCAATATGCTGTCCATTGGGCTTGCAACACTGAGCCACAGGTGGTTTGACCTGATACTCATGTCTGAAACAATAGCAACACTTTATAAACTGGACAACAAACTATGGGGCACCTCAGATCATATGAACAAAGGAAAATTCTGTATATTGCATGATGGTTAGCTAAACCAGAAAGACTAATATTTAAATATTGGAATTGCAGGGCAAGTTGTAGCAGAGGTAAAGACCAGTTGAATCCTGTTACATAGAAACACAAGTGTAGAGAGCAGTCGCCACTCACTTCTGAGGAGATGCTGACTGGACTTCAGCACTAATGCCACCATGCAGCTAGACAGTTTTCTTTCTCTCTTACTATTAGAAACTTATAAAAGGTAACCAGTAATGAAGGTAAAACTATATGTGTATATATTAATTATGTTTGACTATATCCTTGCATCCATAGTGTAACTAATATTTTGTGAAATCAAGAAGATTAAATGCAAGAGAGATATGTGGAGTCCTGCATTTGGGTTTAAATATTGAAGAGAATAAGGCATGTTCATTTACTGATCTATGTGGGGGAAAAGATTGGATATTGAAATAACTATGAGCTCAAATAAAATAGCAGTGGGAAGTGATATGCAAAAAAAAAAAAGACAAAAAACAACAACACTATCCTGTATAATAAAGAGGTAATATGCAAATTGACCCTCATGGCCTGACAAAATGGCTGCCTATACCAAGCCAGCAGGGGGGTTCATGAGGGATGACCAAACAACTGAACAACCAGGCTGTGTGGGGCGACCAGGCTGGCAGGGGGTTTAGCGAGGGACGACCAAATCACTGAACAAACAGGCTGCGTGGGGCAACCAGGCCAGCAGGAGAGGCAGTTGGGGGCGAATAGGCCAGCAGGAGAGCATTAAGAGGCAACCAGGCCAGCGGGGGGTGGGAACAGTTTGAAGTGACCAAGCTGGCAAGGGGACAGTTAAGGATGACCAGGCCAATAAGGGAGGCAGTAAACGGTGACCAGACTGGTGGAGGGGGGGAGTTATAAGCCACCAGGCCAGCAGGGAGGAGGCAGTTAGGGAAAACCTGGCTGGCAGTTGGGGGGATTAGAGAGGGTACAGGCTGGGCTGAGGGGACCCCCTATACACAAATTTTATGCACCAATCCTCTAGTTGCTATATAAAGCTGCATCAATAGAAAGATAGTGTCTAGCACCTTGGGGGCAATGAGCCCCCTTTACCTGGTCAGAATTGGTCAGAAGTATCTGTGTTAAGTTCTGAATTATATATTTTAAGAAAACTTTTGACATATTAGAGATGTATTCAGAGAAGGATGAACAGATGGGAAAATGATAAAGAAATCATGCCACTTGAGAAAGAACTGAGGAACAAAGGGAATTATCTTGGGAAAGAGAAATTTAGAAAAGTATAGGGCTGCTATCTTCATATGTATCAATTCATATAAATAGAAGATAAGATGCATTTTGTGTATATCCAGAAGAAAGAGATCATGTAGAGATTAAAATTATAAATACATTTCACACCAACATGATATGTGCTTAATAACTAGAACTGCTCAAAAATGCAACTGGGATGACTTGTGATGTAATAACATTTCAAACCACAAGTCCTAAGAAAGGTGAGTACCAGAGTCCCACTGAAGCAAGTTCTGCTTCATAAGGTTGGCTCCTGCACAGCAGCTTATCCACTGTAGTTGCAGCTGGTCCTCACAGCCAATTTGCCTGGGTGTCAATCCTTCCCAATGATGCTAACAGCAATCAAGGCTCAACTACAACAGAACAGTGTACACAACTCACATGGGGGTGTACTTAGAGTGCCCAGTTTGGGTAATCGGGGAAGCTATGCCACTGGGCCATATAGGCACCTATTTTGTAAGGTTCCTCTACCAAGTACAGAAGATGTAGTTGCTCTACCTACTACATAGAAACAAACATAGGGAAGCAACCAAAATGCAAAAACAAGGAAACAGGTCTTGGCATGCTTTCCTTCCTAGGAGCACACCCGTACCTTTCCATTCTCTCTCTTTTTTACCCACAGGTAAATATCTCCTAAGTTATAAGATTCCCCATGAACTTTGTGACCAGGGGAATAATGGGCAGCAGCAGCTAAATCCCTGAACCTGTCTCCAGGCCTCCTTTACTCTGACTCTCCAGTGAGCTGACAGCAACCCTGGCTTGGATCACTTCTTTCCTATAACATTTCTAGTGAGCTAGAGCAGCCCCACCTACTTTCTCTACTATTGCTTCTTCTATCCTATGCCCTTCCTTGTTTCACTGTCACTAGCTTTAATAAGTGTATTCTCAAAATAAAAATAAATAGGTCCCAAATTAAAGAATAGGAGAAATCTCCAGTAAAAGAACAAAATGACATGGAGACAAGCAAATTACCAGATACAGAGTCCAAAACTATGGTTATAAAGATGCTTAGGGAACTTAGTGAGAACTTCAACAGCATGAACAATGACATAGAAGCCATAAAAAAGAACTAGTCAGAAATGAAAGATATGCTAACTTAAATGAAGTATACCCTACAGGAAATCAACAGTAGAGTAGATGAAACCGATAATCAAATTAGCAAATTGGAATATAAGGAAGCAAAAAACACCAAATCAGAACAGCAAAAAGACAAAAAGAATCCAAGAAAATGAAGATAGTGTAAGGAGCTTCTGAGAAAACTTCAAGTGTACTCATATTTGGAAAAATAATGACAGAAAAGTTCCCTAACCTGGTGAAGGAAATAGACATACAAGTTCAAGGAGCAAAGTGTCCTAAACAAGATGAAACCAAAGTAGTCCATACCAAGACACATAATTAAAATGCTGAAGGTTAAAAACAAATATAGAACATTAAAAGCAGCAAGAGAAAGCAGTTAGTTATAGCATAGGAAATATATTCAATAATATTCTAATAACTATGCATGGTGTTAGATGAGTCTGATATTTATAGGGATATTCACTTAGTAAGCTATATCTAATCACTGGAGTGTACACCTAAAACTAATATAATATAGTATGTGAACTGTAATTGAAAAATAAAAAATGATTTTAAAATTTATTCAATTCAGGCTCTGGCCAGTGTAGCTCAGTGTGTAGGTTTGATTCCTGGTCAGGGCACATGCCCAGGTTGCAGGCTCTATCCCCTGTTGGGGTGGAGGTGCATTTATGAAACAGCTGATCAATGTTCTGCTCTCACATGAATGTTTCTGCTCTCAATTTAATGTTTCTTTCCCTGTGTCCGCCTCCCTTCCTCTCTCTCTAAACATTTATATAAATATTTTTAAAGTATTCAATTCTGCATATAATCCTTATTAAAATATTGACATTTTAAAGTGACCTTTCATATTTTTCTTTTTCCTCTCTCCTTTACCAAACAAACATATAGAAATGCCAATGAACAGAAAATACTGATAGTTATTTTTAAAAAAACTAAATTATTTTTGTCATAGTTTTTTTTTTTTTGAGGGCTTCTTAACATTTCTGCTTCTTCTCCAAAGAGGTCTAGTGAAAGTCTGTTGTCTATTAAAGAGAACATCATTCCCATAATACATCATAAGACATTCTTATGGCAGGAGCAGAAGGTCAGCAAATGCCATTTTCAAAAACTTTAATGAAAAATAATATACCAATCAACTTTATCTTAAACAGGCTCAGGTCCCTGCCTGTGAGTGAAAGATAGATTTTTTAAAATACCTCTATAAATCAGTGGAAGGGAGGGAAGACACCATGTCCAGAATTGAGAGTCAAGAGACTCTGGATTTAACCTTAGCAATGACTCTAAACTAAAGGTGTCATCTCAGGAAAATTGCTTCCTTTCTCTGTACCCAATTTCTTCATCTTCACATAATGGCCTCCTAATGATCTTATGCATTGGTAGTTTCATTAGTACTACAATTTCCTAGGTGTATAAAGAGAAACCTGGTTCCACTTATAGGCACCCACAAGCTCTTTCATCTGCGTTAGCAGTATTACATTTTTCTCTTCTTATCTATTATAATGAACTCTCGAAGTTTGTGCATGGAGAGGGGGTGTCCTTCAGCCCAGCCTGCTCCCTCTCCAATCTGGGACCCTTGAAGGATGTCCTACTGCCCGGTTAGGCCTAATCTAACTGGATCAGGCCTAAATGGACAGTCGGACATCTCTCTCACAATCCAGGACTGCTGGATTCCAACTGCTCACCTGCCTGCCTTCCTGATTGCCCCTAACCACTTCTGCCTGCCAGCCTGATCAACCCCTAACCACTCTCATGCCAGCCTGATTGATGCCTAACTGCTCCCCTGGCAGCCTGTTTGCCCCTAACTGCCCTATCCTATGGGCCTGATAACCCATAACTGCTCTCCCCTTCAGGCCTGGTCACCCCTAACTGTGATCTCCTGCAGGCCTGGATCCCCCCAACTTCCCTGCTCTGCCGACCTGGTCACCACTAACTGCTCTCCCTTGCAGGCTTGATTGCCCACAACTGCCTTCCTTTGCAGGCCTGGTCTCTGCCAACTTCCCTCCCCTGCTGGCCATCTTGTAGTGGCCATTTTGTGTCCCTATGAGGGCAGGATCTTTTGGCCACATGGGGACAGTTATCTTGTGTGTTGGAGTGATGGTCAATCTGTGTATTATTCTTTTATTAGATATGATAGAGTGCTGGTGCATGGTTGGGGGTTAGTTGGTTTGCCCTGAAAGGTGTCCTGGATCAGGGTGGGTGTTCCCTTGGGGCATGGGGTGGCCTGGGCGAGGGGCCTGTGGTGGTTTACAGGCAGGCCACACACCCTCAGAAACCCAAGTGGAACCCTGGTATCTGGGACTTATTTATCTTCTACAATTGAAACTTCATTGCCTTAAGCGGAGGCCTATGCCAGCCAGGCTTTGCAGAAAGCTTGGCTTCCTCCATCACCAGGGGCAACCCAAGCCTCCCTCCTGCTCTCTCTGTGGCCGTAGACATCTTGGTTGGGTTAATTTGCATACTCGCTCTGATTGGCTGGTAGGTGTGACTGGTGGGTGTGGCTTGTGAGTGTAGTAGAGGTGCGGCCAATTTGCATATTACTCTTTTATTAGATAGGATTATGCTTAGTTATACTATGCTGCACTACACAATGCAACACATTTCAATAAAATACAATACAATAAACAGATTGGGCAAAAAATAAGGCTTAATTAAAAGGTAAAAAAACACCATCAATCAAACTATATATCAGAAGAGAAACCTTATTCAAACCATGTGCTCCTTCAGCAATCTTATATTCAGTAATATATTCAGCACTAAAAGTAATCATTATAAAACACTTTTGCCCAGAATTCCTGTCACTTCTCTGGAGTCCCAGGATTTTTATTAACTTATTATAAAACCCTCTTACTTTTATACAGATATGAGATTAAGATTTTTAAACATTTATTCTTTTAATATTGTTAACATTTTCAGCATCAATAGCAACATTTAAAAATAAAATAAAAATAAAATTGTTTCTCATAGGCTATATATTTTACTAGAAATGTATAATTCTTTTTCGCAATTTTGTCAATTACCGTTTATATTCAATGTTATTTTGTATCAGTTTCAGGTATACACATACTGGTTAGACAATCATATACTTTATAAATTGTACCCTCCAATATTTCCATTATCCTCCTAGCACCATACATAATTATTACTAGTATAATATTATTGTCTATATTCCCTATACTGTACTTTACATCTCTATGACTATTTTTGTTGTTGTTGTTTAATGTCTTTTTATTGATTTCAGAGAGAGGAAGAAAGAGGGAGATAGAGATAGAAACATCTATGGTGAGAGGGAATCACCAATCGGCTGTCTCCTGCATGCTCTCTCCACTCCCCACCCCACTGGGAGTCGAGCCAGCAACCTGGGCATGTGCCCTAACTGTAAATTGAACCATGACCTCCTGGTTCATGGGTTGACCCTCAACCACTGGGCCACACAGGCAGGGCACCTTGACTATTTTGTAACTACCAATCTGTACATCTTAATCCTTTCACTTTTTTCACCAACTCCTCTACCTCTTCTTCATGTTTGGGTAAGCTATTTCACCTCTCTGGCTCTCAGTTTCTTCTCAGAAAAATGAGCACACTAAGACCAATTCGCAGGTATGTAAAATACATAGCATTTAGCCTTGGTATTTCATAGGTCCTCCCCAAGTGCTATTTCCATATCTCCTGTCTTTCCTTCAGGCCCTTGGTGCCTCCAGTTAGAGCTATTACTATTTGAAATGGGAGCAAATATCCACTGTCTTCTTGCCCTGTCAAAACAATATATGCAGAGAAACAGAATAGAGCAAATAGGTCTTCTCCAAGACCTTCTCTTCTTCTTAGGTTACTCTTAAATGTATTCCTGGCTTTGCGATGTCTTCCACTTGAACCTGCATGTGGACAACACAGCACTTTAATACAAAATGACATTTTTAAATGCTGTCCTGGGGATTTCTATTTCCTTTTTAAAATCCTTGAGGACCATTTTAAATTTTTAAATAGGAGAAACATTACAGAAACTCTCTACAAAGATTCAACATTAGTCCCTTGGGAAAGAGAAATGTATTCTTACAAGAAATAATGCTACCTACTTTTTCTATCTTACAAGGCTGCTGTGAAGATAAAAAAGGTAATAGAAGTGACATTTTAAATAACTTCCAGGAGCATAGGAAAATACTTATTTAAATGGAAGAATCTGCCCTTCAATCAAATGGGAAACTTTATTTTCTGACAATAAGTATGGAACCTCATAGCAATTAAAATTATCTTTCTAGCTCGCCACATCAATGTCCTTTCCATTGTGCCTCTGTCTAATCTATTCTGTTTGTATTCACTATCAGCAGCTATTGCTTACTGAAGCAGTCATTGCAGTAAGAACTCCTTCCTCAGCTTTGCAGGAAATTAATAGCATGTTCCCTGTTACCCGGAGCAAATTCTGATTCTGGATAAGATAAAGCCACAGTGAAAATCTATTTAATGGGAAAGAAAACAACAGCGTTTGCTCTATTCTGTTTCTCTGCATATATTGTTTTGACAGGGCAAGAAGACAGTAGATATTTGCTCCCATTTCAATGAGATATTCAAATAGGAATAATTCTCATATCGATGATAAACAGCTTTATTGCTAAGAACTGCCATGGAAAGTGCCAAGGGATCTCTTCACCCCACTTTTAATATGATATGAGATCCATTTACAGAGTGCTCTCATTAACCAGTGACAGTAGAATATGCAGTTTGAGCTCTATCTTCAATTGTGGCATTGAGCCTTCCACCTATTCTGTGCCCAACTTCATTTCTTCTTTTAATGAATTTGTAAGATCCCAGAATTATGGGTGAAGGCAATAGCAGAGAACAAAGTGACAACCTGTGAGATATAAATTTCATGTTATAACTAAAAATCTCAGGGACAAAAAATAATATAAGTGTTACTTATGTACTAACCATCTTTGTTTGAATGGTTTTACTATTCTTTTTCATTCTGACAGATAGAAGTGCCTGTGGAAAATAAACATCAGTAGCCCGAGTTTTCTTAGTTCTGAAAGTCATTAAAATGACACTTCATCTATAGTAGAATTTCATTTGAACTGAATGTAATTTTATAAAAATAAGAACTATGCCAGAGTCACTCCACATGACTGACATATATACACCGGGTGGCCAGATTATTATGATCTCTAAACACATAATAATTTGGCCACTCAGTGTATTTCTCTTGAGTACCTCATTTATTTGATATCAAAGATACTATAAATTGTGCACCTAATCAGTTTTCCCCTTTGCATTGGATGATAGAAAGCTCAGGGCAAATAGGTGGTTGATCTCCAGCAAAAGTCTAGAATATTTTTGCTACCCATTTGAGATACAAATACACTGAATACTTACCTGGCAGGGGAGATACCATGATCACGAAGGTGGTTTTCCCAGGGCAAGGCTTATCCATTGCACTCCGGATGTGCTGACCCCTGCGATTTCCCCAAATATGGGAAACTCGACTGCATAATTTGTGGTAGTGGGGGACTGCATTATTTAAAAAAATACACTGAGTGGTCAGATTATTATGCGTTCAGAGATCATAATAATCTGGCCACTCAGTGTATATTCATTTGATTTACCTGGTATGATGTTGTAGGAATAGCAAACTAGATGAAGTTTCAGAAATACACTATTTTCTTAGGCCTACTTGCCTCTGCAAATTCTTTTTTATCTTTTTAAATCATCTGTTCCTCCACCTTGTCCCAGCTATTCACTTTAGAATTCTATGTTTCTTTAAACCCCATCTGATTCTCTCAGGCAAACTCAGACACTATTCATTCTAAATTTTCATTGCACTTTCTATATATTCAGGTATATTGATGCTGTGTATAGACTTGGTAGACTGTGTGTTAAACTGATTAAATGGCGGTGGATCCTCCTTGAGATGTCATTTCTTGGAGTACCATGCTGTCTTTATATCCTAATACTTAGCATATCATGTATTAAATATAAGTTTGATGAGTGAATGAATGAATAAAATGAAAGTCCCTTTATATCTCACAGGTTGTCACTTTGTTCTCTGCTATTGCTTTCACCCATAATTCTGGGATCTTACAAATTCATTAAAAGAAGAAATGAAGTTGGGCACAGAATAGGTGGAAGGCTCAATGCCACAATTGAAGATAGAGCTCAAACTGCATATTCTACTGTCACTGGTTAGTGAGAGCACTCTGTAAATGGACCTGATATCATATCAAAAGTGGGGTGAAGAGATCCCATGGCACTTTCCACGGCAGTTCTTAGCAATAAAGCTGTTTATCATTGATATGAGAATTAAGGTCAAAAGATATGAGAGAGTTAAATTGCTAAAAATTAAATTGCAATTGAAAGAGACATTTTTCCTTCTCCAGTGGTAGAAGGCTGCCTTCTGGAAGCAAAGACGATGATTACTGCATCACAGGTAGGGGAATTAGGCATTTTGGGTTGTTTTTCTTTTGGTCAGGTATGTTTGACAAATCTTATTATCTCTACTAATTGTGACCAATGGCAAATATTTACTGAGAAAGATGAATTGAATTAAATTCATTATGTGCTAGGGAATGTATGATATGCATGTATGTATGCATATATGTATGAATGATATAATCTTCAAAATAGCCCTAAAAAAGATAGGTAATATTTGTTGTTTGCAATTACTAGTAATTGTGTGTGTGTGTGTGTGTGTGTGTGTGTGTGTGTGTGTGTGTGTTTTGTTTTAGGGAATGGAGGCAGAGAGAGGTTGGGTGACTCATCTAGTAGCGGAAACACTAGAACTTAACTTTAAGGCTCATCCTCTTACCTGGCATATCACACTATCAAGCTCTAATGAGACAGAGAGTTGGCCAGGATCTCAGGAGCATTTGACAATAGTCCGGGACTATAGAAGGTAATATTCTTAACTCTTCCCCCACAACTTTTTTATGTTAATGCTTCACTTAAGTCATACTGGGTAAAAACATGCCTTGCATAGTCTGTATTCTTTCTACTACCCTGATCTTTTATACCTCCTAACTATAACCAACTTATCTAAATGACATGTTATTTTTTTTACATTATTTTCCACATAGCAGCAGTTTTCCTTTTAATTATTTATTATTTCACCCTAGCTGGTTTGGCTTAGTGAATAGAGTGTTGGCCTGTGGACTGAAAGGTCCCAGGTTCAATTCCAGTCAAGGGCACATGCCAGGTTGTGGGCTCAAACTCCAGTAGGGGGTGTGCAGGAGACAGTTGATTAATGACTCTTTCATTACTGATGTTTCTATCTCTCTCTCCCTCTCCTTTCTTCTCTGAAATCAATAAAAATATATTTAAAAATAAATAAAATAAATAATTTATTGTTTAAAATATTATTTTGTCTCCTTTCCCTACCACTGACCTCTCCCTGGACACTCCCAGTCTCCAGTACATTCCCTCACACTGCAACTGTCTGTGTCCATGGGTTATGCTTACATGAATGCATACAAGGCCTTTGGTTGATCTCTTATGCCCTCCTCCTTCCCTACCTGCCCTCTGAGGTTTGATAATCTGTACGATGTTTCTATGTCTCTGGATCTATTTTTTTTCTATTTCTTTTTTTAAAAAAAAATAATAAATCTTTATTGTTCAGATTCTTACAATTGTTCCTTTTTTCCCCCCACATATCTCCCCTTCACCTGGTTCCCATCCCATCCTCTGCCCTTACCTCCCCCCCCATTGTCCTCATCCATAGGTATATGATTTTTGTCCAGTCTCTCCCTGCACCCTCCTCACACCTCTCCCTGCATCCCCCTCACATCTTTCCCCCTGAGAATTATCAGTCCACTCCCTTTCTATGCCCCTAATTCTATTATATTCACAAGTTTATTCTGTTGATCAAATTTTCAATTCACTTGATTTTTAGATTCACTTGTTGATAGATATGTATTTGTTATTTATAATTTTTACCTTTACTGTTTTGTTCTTCTTCCTCTTCTTAAAGACTACCTTTCAGCATTTCATATAATACTGGTTTGGTGTTGATAAACTCCTTTAGTTTTTTCTTATCTGTGAAGCTCTTTATCTGCCCTTCAATTCTGAATGATAGCTTTGCTGGGTAGAGTAATCTTGGTCGTAGGTTTTTGCTATTCATCAGATTGAATATTTCTTGCTGTTCCCATCTGGCCTGCAAAGTTTCTGTTGAGAAATCAGCTGACAGTCGAATGGGTGCTCCCCTGTAGGTAATTAACTGTTTTTCTCTTGCTGCTTTTAATATTCTCTCTTTGTCTTTTGCTCTTGGCATATTCATTATGATGTGTTCTGGTGTGGTCCTCTTTGGACTCCTTTTGTTTGGGATTCTGTGTGCTTTCTGGACTTGTAAGTCTATTTCTTTTACCACATGGGGAAGTTTTCAGTCATTATTTCTTCAAATAGGTTTTCAGTATCTTGCTCTCTCTCTTCTTCTGGCACCCCCATAATTCTGATGTTGGTATGCTTGAAGTTGTCCCAGAGGGTCCTTACACTATCTTCAAATTTTTGGTTTATTTTTTCTTTTCCAGTTGAGTGTTTTCTGCTTCTTTGTATTTCAAATCTTTGACTTAATTCTTGCAATCTTCTAGTCTGCTGTTAGGTTTCTGTATAACATTTTTTATTTCAGTCAGTGTATTTTTAATTTCTAGTTGGTCCTTTTTCATCTCCTCTTGGGTCTCACTAAATGTACCCATTTTTTTTCTAGGAAATTCTTAAAAAGCCTTATAATCATGGGTTTGAACTCTAAATCCAGTCATTTGTTTCCCTCCATTTCTTTCATTTGTGATCTGTTCTTCAGTCTCCACATATTTTGCTGCTTCCCTGAGTTGGTAGAGTAGCTTTGTGTGCTAGGTGTCGTATGTGGCCCCAAAGCTCTGCTTCCCCAGTTACTTAAGGTGGACACTCTTGGTGCAACCCTTTGTGAACTGCGTGTACAGTCTTATTGTAGTTAATTCTTGATTGTTGTTGGTATCACTGGGGGGGATTGACCTCCAAGCCACCTGGTTGTGAGGATCAGCTGTGTCTGCGCATGTGGGGTTGCCTCCAGACCTCTGCATTTTGCACACGTGCACTGTGAGAGCCTCCAGAACTCTGCCTTTTAGTTTCCCTGAGTTTCTGTGTGCTCTAGGGACCCGTATGAGTCTGGGTCCCCAGGGTTTCTCCAAAACTGGGGTTCAGTATAGTTGGACCTGTATTTCAGTGCTGTTATGAGGTTCTGCTTTCTTCCACCTAGAGGAAGACAGGCATAATCAGCAGTCAGCGCTCTGTGTGTGCAGTTTTGCATGCACTTTTGCACACACTTTCATGAGCCTGCAGACTTCTGTCTTTCACGGCTCCCCTAAGTTTCCGTGCACTCCTTCCTTTTCACAACTGTCCACACTCCCCCATGAGTCTCGCCTGGAACTGGGGTTCAGTGCAGTTGGGATTTTCCATCTCCCTCCTGCTAGAGGAAGCCAGCCAGACCTTCCTCTGCCCGTCCTCTCCATGAGCATGTCTCCACACCTCAGCTTTTTACAGCTCCTCTGAGTCTTCGTGAGTCACTCTCTTTGCCTCTAGTTGTAGAATTTTCACTCAGCCAGCTTTCTTGTGGTTCTGGATGGTGCCCTTTCTCTATTTTAGTTGTAATTTTAAAATTGTTGTGTGAGGTAGCAGCTTAGGTATCCACTTATGCCACCATCTTGGTTTTTCCTCTGGATCAATTTTTGTTCATCAGTTTATGTTGTTCATTATATTCCACAAATGAGTGAGATCATTTGATATTTATCTTTCTGATATTTTGCAGATAATATGTCATGACATATATTATTTAAATATGCTCTATCTCCACCCAGAAATATTGAGTCAACCCACAAATTTCCCTAAGTTCAGAATTCTGGTAGTACTGGTTGTCTGTACTGTTAACTTGGCTCTCATTATATGCAGATAATTATCACTATGTGTACTGATCATATGTATATGTCTTATAATACACTGTATTCCCTATGTTTAGCTCAATGACTTACAGAGGTAAATATTCAGTATGTTTGTTCATGATTATGGTGATCAAAGAATATTTAATTGGATCTTCACCTCCTTACCTCCAGGTATTAATCTTATAGAAACACACTTCTTTTATGCAAGTATTATCCTATATAATAAAAGGTTAATATTCAAATCAACCAAATAGCAGAACAACCAGTAGCTGTGATGCACACTGACCACCAGGGGTCAGACACTCAATGCAGGAGCTGCCCCATCGTGGTCATTGTGCTCCCAAAGGAGGAGCACAACTCAGCCAGAAGCCCTGAGCTGTGTTCATGGCTGGCAAGCACAACAGTGGTGGTGGGAGCCTCTTCCACCTCCGTGGCAGCACTAAGTATGTCTGACTGCCAGCTTAGGTCCACTACCAGGGGCTCCTGGATTGAGAGAAGGGTGCAGGCTGGGCTGAGGTCCCCTTTCCAAGTGCATGAATTTCATGCACCACGACTCTAGTTTCTTTATAAATATAGAACTTGAAAATGATATGTCATACCTGTTTAATGTATAACATAACTAAGCACAAGAAAGGAGCATGAGGTATAAATGCTAAAATGTAAGTAAATTTGGTCCAAAGAAAATAGTCTTAATTATTACAGAATTACATTGAAATTTTAGCAGAGGATTTATTTGTCTTTTCCATTTTCTTTTTAGGTTTCCTTCATTATCTTTTTTGACAATGTCACAAAGGGGCTGAAGTTCAAATGTGTGCAATAGCTATGTGTCTGATTAGTTCATTAGATGAGAAAATGTACTCAGACTGTGTCTATAGGTAGTACATGGACAAGACTACAACACTGCTAGTATGTTCATTTAGACTGCCAACATTATGGATATCCACTGGGGAAACTGCTAAACTGAAGCATTAAGATTTGGGCCATTTAGAGGTCAGGCATGTTTACTTTTTTTTCCCCAGTAATTCTAGATAATTTAGCTCTTCTTTTGCTTCTAACATTCTAATTTTTCCAATTTGTGACTTCTCTAGATTATAAAACTCTAGGCAAATATCAATAGAATAATTGATGTAAAGGTTACAAATACATATATTTCATATGTAGGAATTGGTTTTTTGAAAACTTTTATCAAAAATGATTAAATGTAAGTCATGAAACCATGAAATTCCTAAAAGAAATGTATCCAGCAAAATATCAGACATCTCACATAGCATAATTTTCAGTGATACAATGCCTAGGGCAAGATAAACAAAGGAAAAAAAATAAACAAATGGGACTACATCAAAATAAAAAGCTTCTGCCCTAGCTGGTTTGCCTTAAGGGATAGAGAGTCAGCCTGTGGACTGAAGGGTTCGATTCCAGTCAAGGGCACATGCCTGGGTTGTGGGCTTAATCCCTGGTGGGGGGTGAGCAGGAGGCAGCCAATCAATGATTCTCTTTCATCATTGATGTTTCTATCATTGATGTTTCTATCTCTCTCTCCTTCTTCCTTCCTCTTTGAACTCAATAAAAAACATATTTAAAAATAAATAAATAAATAAATAAATAAATAAATAAATAAATAAATAAATGCTTCTGCACAGCGAAAGAAACCATTAACAAAGTGAAAAGGGAACCCAATGGGGAAAAAACAAGATCCCAAGTATAACACTCTTTTCTTTCAGTTCTATGATGGAATTAAGTCCTTATTGTTAAGGAGAAACAACAGCAAGTCTTCATATGAAATAGAAAATTACAACTTCTAAAGATATCATTGTCAGCTGGAGAGAGACAAGGTTAATCAACCTTTGTGTTTGACATAACTTTAAAGTTGTCTGTTTCAATAAGGACATCTAGGCCCAAAACTTAGGTGAACTTCTCCACACTTTAACCTGTTTGCTCCACTTCAGATCTAGACCTCTCCCCATATGTAAAAAAATATTTCCTGTAATTTGTGAAGCTTCAAAATTCCTCTAGCACTTTTTAGCAACACCCCTTATATGCTCTTCTTGGCTTGGACTTTGAGTGGCTTCCTACTGCAATATCCCCACTTAATAAAGTTTTTCCTTACAAAAGTTTAGGTGTGTGTGTATGTGTGTGTATGTGTGTATCAGATAGTTGATATATATATATATATATATATATATATATATATATATATGGAGAGAGAGAGAGAGAGAGAGAGAGAGAGAGAGAGAGAGAGAGAGAGAAAGAGAAGAAGGGAGTTTTTTGGGGGGATATACAAGAGAAATTATTATAGTCTAGAATTTCCCCAAAAATTATATAAACCAGGCCTCAGTTTCTCATCTCTAAAATGAAGATAATTTATTCCCATTCCTGCCAAATGGACATAGTCAGGGCAACATAGGAAAAGACATAGTTTTCTATGAGCCATTTGAAAGTACGGTGCTGTGTTAGGTAATTACAAGTTGTTCTTATATCTCCATTAATCAATAGTGTTTTATTTTAACCCAGTGATTTTCCAAGGGTGTTTCTTGGAGGCCCTCAGTCCATCAGCCACAATATAAATTAGGAGTTTATTAGAAATGCAAATACTTGGTTCCAGCTTCAGACCCATCAAATCAAATGCTCTGAAGCTGAGCTCCAGTAATCTGTTTTAATAAGCCATCCAGGTAACTATGATGCATGCCTAAGCTTGAGAATAATCAATTAAGTACATATGAGTTTGAAAACATTACATTTTTACCAAGAGCTTTGAAAATGTTTGTGTGAGACAACAGTTGCATTTACTCACCCATAAAAATAATGCTTAAACACCTGAAAAGTCATTTATTTTAAGACATTAAATTATAGACTTTCTGTCTGGTGAATGATGTAGATGCTGATGCATTTCCTATTCTTTACTTGTTTACTTGCTCCTTGGAGAGATGTGAATGAACACAAGAGGCCCATTTTCTAAAACAGAGCCCTCTGATTCCTCTCACATCCTACTCTCTTCATGATAAAAAATTCACTATTGATGGATGACTCCTATACACTGGGAGGCATCAGGCCCTATTAGTCACTCATTTATGCAATTTAAATGCTGGATTTTGTTTTTCACTTCTGCAGACCCATTACTGAAAAGGGCCCAGCTGTTATTTTTTGCTTCAGGGACATTCTCTGCAAATTCAATGGGTTTTGCTTCAATTCAGAAAATGGAAAGCATTAGGTTTGTAACAATAATTATACATCTCTCCAGGGCTCTTAGACTATCAAGCCAGAGAGTAGTAGTAATTGGTTAGATTCATCAAAAGGGAAAATTTATTCTTACAGAATCTTTTTTTTTTTTTTTTTGCAGTGGGCAAAGGTCCTTTGAACAGATAGGCCAATGGGCTCAATGTTAAAATTGTATGAATACCTAACATTTGGATGGCATTGTTGAAAATACACTCAGTCAATGTCTTTTCCATATTTATGTTCACAAAAACTCTGAGATTAAGTAAGACTAGTGACCTTCAGATTGGGCAACTAATATTCCTTTCTTTTGACTCAATAATTTCCTCGTAAAGTGGAGGGAGTGGGAAGACATGTAATTGATGGTGGAGAACAAAAATCCTGAAGTCTTTTCTTCTCATAGAGAAGGAAGGAAGGTACTTCTTTGGCACATTTAACTCCTAACATACTCTAAGCATTCTAAATTTTAGTTTTAGCAAAGGTGATTTTTTTACTTGCCTTCAGCTGCTCCAAGTCTACAAGATGGCTAGACCCCACTTCTATCACCAAGCAAAATAGCCTGTCATGAAGTTACAATGAAAAAGAATGTGGAGGAAATCCTCTCATATTAGAAGTAGATGGAGGATACTAGGAGACAAAAATACTCAAGTCAAAATACTGAAAAGCAAGGCAAGTCCTCAAGGCTCCTAATCTTATGTTTTTTGTGTGTTTTTTTTTCTGCTAAGATTTTTTAGTTTTGAAACACAAAACCCTTTTACTCTTTAGAAGTCGCACCTAACATTAAAGGGTAGTGTTCTCTTACTTTTGAGGATTATTGCAGGAGGTTCTTTGCCTAAAAGCTTTAAGATCACCAAAGAATCTGATGTGTGTATGGCCAAAAGGGGGTAGGGCAGGGGGTACTGAGCACACACCACCACCACCTGTGGATAAGAATACAATCCTGTCATCATGGCATATTCCTTTTGGAACCTGGCAAATTTGAGTTAAGGGTTGGAAGCAACTTAAAGATATAGAAAAGATCTGTTGCATTTTTAAGGTAGATTTATTAACAATTTCACCAAGAAGGTAGAACTTATTGTTAAGAGGCAGTAGACTTCATTAAAGAATTTAAACCATTCAAAAACAGAGGCCACTAAAATAGGTAATCAGTAACTCAATTGCTTGGATAAATACACTGGACATGCCCCAGGAGACATATGATGTTTGAGCAATTCTGAAACCAAACAGCCACCTACCTGCCTTTCTATATGTAGATATAGGGATTTTCTTTTCAACCTACAATAGTTTCTGACATGTCCAACTGTTAAACAGTAGCTTAAAAGAAAAAAAGCATTAATTTCATTTCAATGACTGAAGTTCAATGCCAATTTCTCAAAGTAATAACAAGCATTTAATGATGAATAATGTGTGCCTAAAGACAAAACTCCATCCAAAACACTTATTCTCACCTATCAATTTTTATAAGAAATAATGGAACACAATTTTTACAAATGACTGTACTATTTAATTTCTTCTTTGATGCTCTTTTGAATATACTCACCAAAGGATATGTTAAGAGAGAGGAAGGGGGGGGCAGGAGAGAGAGAAAGAGAAAAAGAGAGGGGGAGAGAGACTATTGATCTAAGAGAGAAACATTTATCTGTTGCCTCTTGAATCTACAACCTAGATATGTGCCCTGTGTGTGCCCTGACCTGGAATTGAGTCTGGAAACATTTGGTACATGGGATGATGCTCCAACCAACTGAGTCAGCCAACCAGCGCCCTTCCTTTATTCTTTAGCTCACACTAGTTTCTCTCTCTGAACTTGTATATCACACATCTCTGTTACGCTTTGATCATCATTTTATCCTAGTAGTAAAAAGAGTTGAAAGACTATTGATTACCAGTCAGTCAAGTTACTTAAACACTCCGAGCTTTAGTCTCTTTGTTTGTAAAAAGTGAGTAATAAAGAAGACATAAATTCAAAATTTCCCTGTGCCTTTTTAGGCACATCACATAACTTCTATGAACATCAGTTCATAATAGTACCTTCTATATGTGGAGGTCTTTTAAGATAAAATGAGATAATGTATGTGACACACTTAGCCCTTGGCATATAATAAATGCTCACTTAATGTTAGCTGCTTTTATAATAATTGATGATGAAGATGATGATAAACGAGAATGAAGAGATGTGATGAGGATTTTGACAATACCTTTCCTACTTACCCCACTAGAAAGTGAAAAGAACTAAGCAAAAACAAAGGAGGGACAGTAATGATTTATTAAGCAGTATATAAGCTCCTCCAAAGGAAGGGGCCTATAATTTACTTTGTGTAAGAATATTTTTACAGATTCTATCACAGGGATATGCTCAATGTGTAGCCCACTATATAACAATTATATACCATGTTTGTATGCTGATGGAGAGAACCATTAGAGAAGGAAACATTGATGCTGAAGGTGAGAAGTGCTGGATTCATGTCCTTATATAGGGAACATGGGATGAGACTTAGGGTTCAAATGAAATGAACTTGTTAGGAATATTAACAGTTTGCGCTTAAAGGAGGGAAGATGGAGTATATGGGCACAAATGCAAGTAGGTATGTGGATGTGACAGAGGGAGCATATAGAGATAATCTTCTGGTGGCTTCATAGGATGATTTGAAGATGCTGGAGGAGGTGTTAGAGGGTCAAATAAATAGATAAAAATCTACACTAATAAAAGAGAAACATGCAAATTGACCATATCTCTGTGACACCCACCAGCCAATCATAAGTAAGTATGCAAGTTAATTGAACAAAGATGTTGGATTAATTTGCATATGCAGGCACAGAGCAGCAGGGACAGATGCCTGCTATTAGGAAGAAGGCAGCGGCCAGAGGGAGCTATAGGAGAGGCGCTACAGTAGGAGCAGAGCAGACTGAAGACTCTAGCCAGAGCTAACACTGAAGGCTGCGGCTTGAGTGAAGACTCTGGCCAGAGTGAAGACGGAAGGCAGTAGACAGAGTGAAGGCCTGGGTCAGGGGTACCAAAGGAAAACTGGTGCCAGCAGCCAGGGGAAGGAAGGCCTATTGCACGAATCTTCATGCAATGGACCTCTAGTATGTAATAACCACTGATTCACCTGACAAATAAAACTAAATATTAATTCTTGGGAAAATCCTATTTTAAGATTATCAAGAAGCCTATTTCATTTTTTGATCCTCTGATTACAACTAAACAATGAATATTTGTTGAGGACAAAGTAAATAGTCTGTGCATTGTACAGTACTTAACTGTATACTGAGGGAAACTTCCATGTTATATTCCTCAGTAAATAAATGACAAAAAGTAAGACCAAAATGAGGCATTTTAAAAAGTATTAATTTTATGTATTATTTTTTAATGTTAACTTCCTGACTGACAAATGACTTTTTTTATTGTGTTACATGTATACATATCTCCCCATTGCCCCCCTCCCTCCCAGGCATACCCCAACCCTCCAGTGTCTATGTTCATTGGTTATATTTATATGTATAGATACAAGTCCTTTGATTGATCTCTTATCTGCCCCACCTCTCCTTAATCTTCCTGCTATAATTTCACAGTCTGTTTGATGCTTTACTGCCTCTGTATCTATCCTTTTGTTCATCAGTTTACAATGTTCTTTATTATCCACAAATGAGTGAGATCATGTGGTGCTTCTCTTTCACTGACTGGCTTCTTTCACAAAGCTTAAGGCTCTCCAGTTCCATCCAGGTTGCTGCAAATGGTGAGAGTTCCTTCTTTTTAATGGCAGCATAGAATTCCATTGTGTAGATATACCACAGTTTTCTGATCCACTCATCTGCTGACGGGCACCTAGGTTGTTTCCAAATTGTAGCTACTGTAAATTGTGCTGCTATGAACATAGGGGTGCATAAGTCCTTTCTGATTGGTGTTTGTAATTTCTTAGGATAAATTCCTAAGAGTGGGATTGCTGGGTCAAATGGGATATCCATTTTTAGTTTTTTAAGAAAACTCCATACTGTTCTCCACAGTAGCTGTACCAGTCTGCATTCCCACCAACAGTGAACAAGAGTTGCTTTTTCTCCACATCCCCGCCAACACTTGTCATTTGTTGATTTGTTGATGATTGCCATTCTGACAGGTGTAAGATGATATCACATTGTCATTTTGATTTGCATCTCTCAGATAGTTAGTGACTTTGAACATGTTTTCATGTGTCTCTTGGCCTTCGTTCTGATGTCTTTCAAAAAGGTTCTATTTAGATCCGTTGGCTGTTTTTTTTTATTTGGATCATTTATCTTCCTTTTATTAGGTTGAAAAAGTTGGCTATAGATGTTGGAGATTAAACATTTATCAAAGCTAATATTTGGAAATATGTTCACCCATACAGTGGGCTTTCTTGTTGTTTTGTTTATGGTTTCTTTTGCTGTACAAAAGCTTTTTATTTTGATGTAGTCCCATTTGTTTATTTTTTCTTTAACTTCCATAGCCCTTGGAGCAGTATCAGTGAAGAAGTTCTTTCGGCATATGTCTGAGATTGTGCTGCCTGTGGATTCCTCTAATATTTTTATGGTTTCCCTTCTAATGTTTAAGTCCTGTGTCCATTTGGAGTTTATCTTTGTATTTGGTGTAAGTTGGTGGTCCAGTTTCATTTTTTTGCATGTATCTGTCCAATATTCCCACCACCATTTGTTGAAGAGGCTATCTTGACTCCATTGTATGTTCATACCTCCTTTGTCAAATATTAGTTGAGCATAGTGGTTTGAGTGGATATCTGGATTCTCTATTCTATTCCATTGGTCTATATGTCTGTTCTTGTGCCAGTACCAGGTTGTTTTGAGAACAGTTGCTTTGTAATATATCTTGAAATCTGGTATTGAGATCCCACCTACTTTATTCTTCTTTCTCAGAATTGCTGTGGCTATTTGTGGTCTTTTTTTGTTCCAGATGAATCTATGAAGAATTCATTCTAGGTTTGTGAAATATGTTGTTGGTATTTTAATGGGTAGTACATTGAATCTATAGATTGCTTTGGGTAGTATGGACATTTTAATGATGTTAATTCTCCCAATCCATGAGCATTGTATGCTATTCCATCTGTTAATATCTTCCTCTATCTCTTTTTTTAGTGTCCTGTAGTTTTCTACATATAGGTCTTTTACCTCTGTAGTTAGGTTTATTCCTAGGTACAGTGGTACCTCGGGATACGAGTTTAATTCGTTCTGTAACCTTGCTCATATATCAAGTTGCTCATATCTCAAAGCAAATTTTCCCAATGAAGTCAATTAGAATGCCGTTAATCCGTTCCAGCCCCCAAAATGCCAACCCAGTTATTCTTGTTATATGTTTTTGAATAAGAAAAATGTATTTATAAATGACAAATATTGTATAAAAATATAATAAAAGAAAATGGAAAGGAATTAACTGGTTTTATAAAGTGTATTTACCCACTTGTTACACTCTTAATGCTATACTTTATTCCTACACTGAATGTAACTTAACCGATCTTCACTCAACTTAATTGCTACTGGTCTTTGCATTTTTGGCCGATTTAAAAAAAAAACGTGTCCAATGAGGTTTGCCTCTTCCTCCCTTTCAGAATGTTTCTGAAATGGGTGAGGAAAGTTTCATTGAACAGTTCTGATGCACGACCAGTAGCAACTTTTTCAGGGTGTTTCTTTTCCACAAAATGTGACACCCTATCCCACATTCCAAAGATCTCCTTTATCTCACTTGTAGAGATCTCCTCCACCTCTGGCTCCTCCTGGAAACCAATTTCTTGGAGAACCTCCACATGTTTCTGAGACTGCAACTCTTGTAACTCCTTTCTGGTGAGTTCCAGAGAGTGCTCCTTGACGAGCTCATTCACGTCTCTCTCATCCACCTCCAGGCCCATGGATTTTCCCAGAGACACTATCTCCTCCTCCACTGTCACCTTGGGTTCGAATCCTTTGAAGGTCCTTTCGGCTACGGCCTCACGCCACAGCTTCTTCCATGCACAGGTCAAAGTCCTCATTGTAACACCCAGCCAGGCCTGATCAATAATTCTGAGGCATATCACAATGTTAAAGTGGTTCATCCAGAACTCTCGAAGGGTGAGGTCTGTGTTCTCCATCACCTCAAAGAAGCACCGAAAGAGGTGCTTGATGTACAGCTTTTTAAAACTAGAAATCACCTCATGATCCATGGGCTGCAGGATAGGAGTGGTGTTGGGAGGTAGGTAGACAACCTTTATAAACTTGAACTCTTCGAGGAGTTCATCTTTGAGGTTAGGTGGGTGAGCAGGAGTATTGTCGAGGACGAGGAAGGCTTGCATGGTTAGGTTGTTTTCCTGTAGATATTTCTTAACAGAAAGGCCGAAAACCAGATTTATCCACTCCATAAAGAACTGCCTGGTGACCCATGCCTTCAGGTTTGCCCTCCACATAACTTGCAGTTTATCTTTTAAAATCTTATGTGACTTAAAGACTCTGGGGTTTTCCGAATGGTATAGGAGCAGAGGCTTGATCTTGCAATCCCCACTCGCATTTGCGCACAGTGCAAGAGTTAGCCTACCCTTCATGTGTGTGTGGCAGGGCATCGCCTTCTCCTCTGCCATTATGTAAGTCCTATTCAGCATCTTCTTCCAGAAAAGCCCTGTCTCATCACAGTTGAAGACTTGCTGGGGGATATATCCTTTGGCTTCTATCAGTTCGGAAAAAGTTTTGATGTAATCCTCATCTGGCTTCACATCCAAACTTGGTGCCTCAGCATGACTGATGATGTAGTGAATGCCAGACCTTTTCCTGAAGTTATCAAACAAGCCTCTACTGGCTTTAAATGAGTCTTTCGATGCTTCGTCCATGGAAGTGCGCGGGGTCTGCTCCAGCAAATCACCGTAAATCGCTCGCTCCTTCTCGCATATGATGCCCTGTGTTAATGTATCTCCTTTAAGCTGCTTCTCCGTCACTCACACCATCAGTAGATTCTCCATCTTTTCATGGAGAGAGCTACGGAGCTTAGAAATTATTGTAATGCCCTTAGCTGGCATTATACCCTTTATCAATTCCTGTTTAAGCACAGTGCATATCGTTGAAGCACTATGCCCGTATTGCCTTGCCAAGTCAGCCACTCACACACCTTGCTCATATTTTTCTATGATTTCACGCTTTAATTCAATAGACATCATCCTCTTCTGAGCACTGACCTTTCCAATCGCTTTCTTCGAAACCATGCTTATAAAAAGAAATGTAATAAAGTATGTAAATGCGCAAAAGATCCTTCGACAATGAGGTAAACAAGCACGCTGACTGAGGCTTGGGAAACTATGAGACGGCTTGAGTCGCGGTAAACTGATGGGTCATGTGCAGCCTGCTGATCCGCGCGATTACTCCTTTGTCAAATGTTGCTCGTATTTCAAATAAAAAAATTGCTGGCTTAGTGGCTCATATCTCAAAAATCTCATATGTTAGGGCACTCATATCTCCAGGTACCACTGTATCTTAATTGTTTCAGTGCAATGGTAAATGGGATTGCTTTTTTAGTCTCCCGTTCTGTAATTTCACTATTAGTATATAGAAATGCCACAGATTTCTTGGCATTATTTTTGTATCCTGCTACATTGCAAATTCATTTACTAAGTCAAATAGTTTTGGAATGGAGTCCTTTGGTTTTTCTATATACAGTATCATGCATTCTGCAAATAAGGACAGCTTTACTTCTTCTTTTCCAATATGGATGCCTTTTATTTCTTCTTCTTGTATAATTGAAATGGCTAATACTTCCAGTACTATGGTGAACAGAAGATGTGAGAGTGGGCATCTCTGTCTTGTTCCTGTTCTTAGGTGAAATGGTTTTAGTTTTTGCCCATTGAGTATGATGTTAGTTGTGGGTTTATCATATATGCCTTATATGATGTTGAGGTATGATCCTTCTATTTCCACCTTGCTGAGAGTTTTTATCAAGAAAGGGTGTTGGATTTTGTCAAATGCTTTTTCTGCATCAATTGATATGACTATGTGATTTTTATCTCTCAATTCCTTTATGTGATGTATCATGTTTATTGATTTGGGAATATTGTACCATCCCTGCATTCCTGGGATGAATCCTACTTGGTCATGGTGTATGATCTTTCTGATGTATTGCTGGATCCGATTTGCTAGAATTTTGTTGAGGATTTTGGCATCTATGTTCATGAGAGATATTGGCCTATAATTCTCTTTCCTTGTGTTGTCTTTATCTGGTTTTGGTATTAGAGTGATGCTGGCTTCATAGAAGGTGTTTGGAAGTGTTCCTTCTTCTTGAATGTTTTTGAATAGTCTGAGGAGGATAGGTTTAAATTCTTCCTTGAATGTTTGGTAAAACTCTCCTGTGTAGCCATCTGGTGGCGGGCTTTTATTTACTGGGAGCTTTTTGATGACTGCTTCAATTTCTTCCATAGTTATTGGTCTATTGAGATGTTTAGATTTTTCCTGATTGAGTTTTGGAAGGTTATATTTTTCTAGGAACATGTCTATTTTTTGGAGGTTGTCCAATTTGTTGGAATAGGGTTGTTCATAGTATTTTTTAACAATCTTTTGTATTTTGTCAGGGTCTTTTGTTATTTCTCCTCTTTCAGTTTTGATTTTGTTTACTTGGGTCTTCTCTCTCTGCTTTTTGGTGAGCCTGGCTAGAGGTCCATCAATCTTGTTTATAGCTTTGCTTTTGTTGATCTTTTGAATTGTTTCTTTGGTCTCCATGTTGTTTATCTCCCCTCTGATCTTTACTATTTTCTTCCTTCTGCTTACACTGGGCTTTTCTTATTGCTCTCTTTCTAGCTCTTTGAGTTCTAGGCTTATGTAATTTATTACCATTGTTTCCTGTTTTTTGTTTGTTTGTTTGTTTTGTTTTTTGTTTTTGCGGTAGGCTTGTAGGGCTATGAACTTGCCTCTCAAGACTACTTTCACTGTGTCCCATAAATTTTGTATTGTTGTGTTGTCATTTTCATTTGTTGTCATGATGTCTATTTTATTTCTTCCTTGATCTCTTTGGTTACCCAGTTGTTGTTTAATATCATGCTGTTTAGTCTCCATGTGTTTGATTTCTTTCTATTGTTTTCTTTGTAGTTGATTTCCAGTTTTATGCCACTGTGGTCTGAGAAAATGCTTGATATATTTTCTATCTTCTTGAATTTGAAGAGACTATTCTTATGACCCAACATATGATCTGTCTTTGAAAATGACCCATGTGCACTAAAGAAGAATGTATATTCTGTTAGTTTGGGGTGAAATGTTCTGAAGATGTCAATTAATTCCATCTAGTCTAGGTTGTCATTTAGGATTGATGTTTCTTTACTGATTTTTTGTTTAGAGGATTTGTCCAATGGTGACAGTGGGTTATTAAAGTCTCCTACTATGATTCTATTGCTGTCAATCTCTCCCTTAATACCATCCAGGAGTTGTTTTTTTTTTTTTTTTTAATGTATTTAGCTGCTCCTTAATTGGGTGTGTATATGTTTGCCACAGTTATTTCTTCTTGTTGGATTTTCTCTTAATATTATGAAGTGGCCTTCTTTATCTCTTGTTATGTCCTCCAATTTGATATCTAATTTCTCAGATACAAGTATTGCAACCACAGCTTTTTTTTCATTTCCATTTTCTGGAAATAGCATGTTCCATTCCTTCACCCTCAATCTGTATGCATCTCTTTTCCTGAAGTGGATATTTTGCAGACAGCAGATATATGGATCATGTTTTCTTATCCAATTGCTTACCCTCCGTCTTTTGATTGGAGCATTTAATCCGTTTACATTTAAATTTATTATTGATAAGTACTTATCTGTCACCATTTTTAGTCTTTATCCCAGAGTTCCTTCTTCGCTTCCTATTTCTTTTTATTACAGCAGACCCTTTAACATTTCTTGCATTGCTGGTTTGGTGGTAATATATTCACTTAGTCCTTTTTTGTCTGTGATGCTTCTGATTTCACCTTCAATTTTGATTGACAGCCTTGTAGGGTACATTATTCTTGGGTTCAGACCCTTCCTTTGCATGAATTTATATATTTCATTCCATTCCCTTCTGGCCTGATGAGTTTCTGTTGAGAAATCAATAGATAGTCTTATGGGGGTTCCTTTGTAGGTAACTTTCTGTTTCTCTCTGACTGCTTTCAAGATTCTTACTTTGTTGTCAGTGTTTGCCAATTTTATTATAATGTGCCTTGATGTCAGTTTGTTGGGGTTCATTTTGCTTGGGACTCTGTAAGCTTCTTGTATTTGCGTGGGATTTTTCTTTCCTATATTGGGAAAATTTTCTGTCATTTTTTCTTCAAACAGGTTCTCTAATCCTTGCTCATTTTCCACTCTTTCTGGAACCACAATTATGCGGATGTTTTTTTGTTTCATATTATCCCAAAGTTCCCTTACACTCTCCTCTTGCTTTTTAACTTTTTTTTCTAGAAGCTGCTGTACTTGGGTATTTTTTCCTACCGTGTCTTCTAGCGCACTGATGCTGTTCTCTGCTTCTTCTAGTCTACTTTTGATGCTTTCTATTGAGTTCTTTATAGCAGTGATGTCATTTTTCATTTCTTCTTGATTATTCTGTATTTCTTCTACATTCTTCTGCACTTCTTTCTTCTTCATTTCCTCTTGAATCTTCTTTATTTCCTCTTGGTTCTTACACACATTGTTGATTTTGTCTTCTCTTCTTTTCATCCACCTTGTGATCATTTCTCTGAACTGTTTCTTTGGCAGGCTTATTTCCGCTTCTATTTCGTTTACTTCCTTTTCTGGTGAAACCTGCCTTTCTGTCTTATGTGAGCTGTTTCATTTTCTGCTCATGGTCTTTCTTCTCCGGGTGCCTGGTTATGTAGTTCTCTCTCCTACATTGATTGAAAGGCACAAACTACAACACCACCAGGTACAGCACACAAGGTACTGAGTAAAAATCTATTCAGGATGTTAATAATCACAAATAAGGTGATCACCAATGAATGGCAAATTAGGGTTAAGTAGAGAAAGAAGAAGAGGAAAATGAGGGAAAAATAAAAGAAAGAAATGCCAAAATCAAATTGGGAGAGGAAGAAGAAATTAATAAATAAATGAACAAAAAAATAAAATAAAGATAATAAAAAGGAGAAGATGAAGAAGAAAAGAGAAACTGAAAAAAGTCAGAGAGAAAAGAAAGAGTATAAAAGGGAAAGGGGGAACAAAATATGGATGTCAGGACATAACACAATAGAATAGTCACTAATCCCAACAAATGCCAGTAACCAGTACCTGCAGATTAATACAAACGACAAAGAACATCTGGTATGGAGGAAGTTGAGGGAAAAGAGAGGTAAAAAACAAAAACAAAGCCAACAAAAATAAAAATAAACCAAGTAGAATAAGCTAAAACAATCTCACCAAAAATGTACAAAAAATCGATATAATCACCGTTCAGGCAAACAGCAACAAAAGGACATAGAAAAAAAAAACAACTTTTTCGATAGTGAGGTCAAGAAGAGAGAGGTTTGTATGGACTTGGAGTAGGGGATTTGAAATTAGATATATAAGTGTGGTGAAATTTTAACCAGGTAAAGAGAAAGAATAGGGAGAATCTAAAGTTGTAAAAGGGAAATAGAAAACAAGGCAACAAAATGGGGAAAGTTAGGTGGAAAGTGTTGGCATAAAGATAGAGTTGAGATATAGTAAAAATTATGCTAAAGGAAAGATGAAAATAGAATGTAGAACTCTAATCCCAAAGTAAGATAATGGGAAAACAAAATGACACTTGTTTTTTTCCAAATAGGTAAAATTGTAGTAGTAATAATACTAGTTGAAAACAAAAATGTAATAATTAAAAAACTAAAATCAATTGAGGAGGAAAGAAAAAAATAGTTTTTAATTAATATATGCAAAAATGAACAAATATAAAATAAAATAAGAAATTAAAAAAAAAAGAAAAAGAAAAAAAATAGAATGGTCATTCACTTCCGCTATTGTTCTGCTTGGCACTTCTGTTTTTCATTCGGGAGGGTATTGCAGTTCCCTGTGTTCCACTGCTGAGTTGTGGTTTAATCTATTTATTCTTTTGTGGTTATGGGAGAGTCAATTTGTGCGTCATCCACTGGGTGGCAGTGTTTCGGAATTGACCTCTGAGACAAAGCACAGGACCTCTCTAGGCTGTGCTCAGATCCTGCTACTCTGTCGTTCTCAAAGCCGGTTTGTGGGGATTTTGCAGCTGGGACACTGTAATAATTCCCAGGCTGTCCTTCTGCCTCAGATCAAGATGAGTCGTTTTGCAGAGCTCCCCTCTGTCAGCAGCTCTGCGAGTTTGCCTCCACACTTAGGGATCACGCCCTACCCCACCTCGGCAGACCTCTCCAGAGGCAGCTTTCCCGAAGCCCAGTTCCCACAGTGTGCGCATCTCTGTTCTGTGGGACAGGAGACCTCACCTTATCTCAGGCGAAATCTGACCTTTCCATGTGCTGTGTGGATCTCCTCTGAATCCGCTGTGTGTCTGCCAATTGGAAGTGGTTTTCTGGGTCGCCCGGATGGCTGTTTGGTGAGTGCTTCAGCTGTAGCTTTCAGATCGAGGAAGACATCCACCTCCCTCTGCAAGATGGTGCGGTCTCTGCTTTCACCCTGGTGGCTCCCGCAGAAAAGAAACCCATGGCAGTGGGGCTGCCTGGCCAGGAGAGCCCTATCCAGCAGTCCCCCACCTTCTCCTGGAGGATAGCTGACTTAACTTGCCAACAAACACTCCCAGTGCGACTCTCAGCGGCTCTCTCTCCCTCTGCCCAGCAACAAAACTCGAGACGCGTCTGTCTACTCCACCGCCATTTTTTTCCCCTCCGACAAATGACTTTTGAAATGGTCTTGGAGGTTTCAGCTAATTCATTTCATCTATTTTTTTTTTTTTTTAGCAGAGGTGAGAAAGAAGGATGAAGTATGCCAAAGTTTAACAGCAGCTAAAACAAACTTATTCCATAGAACTTAAGCTACTTGAGTGATAGGTTGCTGGCTATTTGCCATGCCTCTATGTTGAAAATTCGATTTTTGTTTCTGAAATGAAAATTATGTTCTAGTTTCACACTACCGATAGAGGAAAGGGGCACCTTGGGTCAGGGTATCAGATGGACTTGTGATAGAAATGAAAGAAATTATGTTTTAAGTGAAACAGTAAATGTACTCTGACATAAACTATTTATAAAAGCCATCATCTTCAAAATATTTTATAAAATTTTGGTTATACTGAAGTTAAAAACAGTTTTATTAAGTGACTATTGCCTTAGGCCACCATATGCAATATTTATATAGGCATAGTTTGGCATTATTTACCCATGTCTGTTACCATTGAATTTTGTTTTTTATTTGCTTTATATCTTTATTAATATCTTCATCCTACTTTCTTTTGGTTCATTTTACTATTCTTTTAATACTTTTGGAAGTTCATTATATTCAATCTTAGTTTTAAATAATTAAAATTATAAGACATTTCTCTGACTTCTGCTGACTATACCTCAACTTGACATATGATATGCCTATTTTAATAATTTTGTTTTTCATTTATGTTTTATTGTTACTTTTATTCTGATCTTATTTGACTAAATGTTTCCTAAGAACTTTTTAAAATTGATTTTATAGAGAGAACGGTGGCAGGGGACAGAGAAGGAGAAGGCGAGGAATATTGATGTGAGAAATATTGATAGGTTGCTTCCCTGGGTATATACCCTGACCAGGAATTGATCCCGACACCTTCTGCTGCATGGGAGGACACTTCAGCCAACTGAGTCACACCACTGAGGGCAAACTAAATGTTTGTAAGTGTTTAGGTTTGAGTGTGTGGCTTCTTATTATTGACTTCTTAATTTACTGAAATGTGCTGAAGAGAAGGACCTAGCCCTAACCGGTTTGTCTCAGTGGATGGATATCGGCCTGTGGATTGAAGGATCCCTGGTTCAATTCCAGTTAAGGTCATGTACCTTGGTTGTAGGCACATACACAGTGTGGGGTGTGCAAGGAGGCAGCTGATCGATGTTTCTCCCTCTTCAATGTTTCTAACTCTCTATCCCTCTCTCTTCCTCTCTGTAAAAAAATTTCAATAAAATATATATTTTTAGAAAAAGAAATCTAATACAGTATCATTCTATGGAATAGTTGTATAAAATAATTTATTATTATTATTTTATTCATTATTATTAACGTTTTTATGGCCAAATGCATGATCTATTATTTCTTTCCATGTATCATCTCTATTTCTATCCTCTATCTGTAGGTTTCAGTTTTAAATCCAGTTTATTGAGGTTATTATGCAAATTATGTTATTTTCCTTATTTTTAATTTACTTAATATATCAAATATTGAAATATACATATTAATATATCCTACTCTATTTGTGGATTTGCCAGTTTCTCATTGCATAATATTATTTTCTGCTATTTTGTATTTTATTGTTATTTTTTCATGTTAGAATATACACTGAGTGGCAAGATTATTATGACCATCTCATGTTTTAGGCAAATTAGCCATACACTGTATTGTATGGGATATGGAAGCTGAAGGCCTGTTTGAACACCTTTGCTGTCTGTAGATACCAAGATAAAAAGTCTCCAATTTGCATAGGATCAAGGATTGGACAGTGGAGCACTGGAAAAAAAGTCATGTGGTTCGATGAATCACGTTTCCAGTTGCATCATGCAGATGGCAGAGTGAGAATTTTGTGGAAACAGAATGAAAGCATGAACCCCACATGCATGAGTACAGTCCTTCAAGCTGGTGGGGGCAGTGTTATGTTTTGGGGCATGTTTTTTTGGCATAATTTGGGTCCTTTAATTCATGTGGAACAATGTCTGAATAGCACAACATACCTAAATATCGTTACTGATCAAGTTCATCTTATCATGTTGATGGTGTATTCCAATGGAGATGGCTTCTTCCAACAAGACAATATGCCATGCCACAGTGCTCGTACTGTGCAGGAAGTGGTTTCAAGAACATGAGGGGGACTTTACCTTGCTTAGGTGTCCCTCACAATCATCAGATTTTAATCCAATTGAACATTTGTGGGACCAGCCATCAGGCAGCTGGTTCCACAACCATCAAATCTCACAGAACTAGACAGTGTTATTCATCAGGCATGGTGTCAGATTACTCACATCACCTTTCAACATCTAGTGGAGTCAATGCCAAGAAGAACTGCCATAGTATTGAAGGAAAAAGTGTCCAAATGAATTATTGATGGGGTGGCCATAATAATCTGGCCACTCAGTGTATATGACAGTCATATATTCTTTATTACTCTTGTGCAAACATTATTAATAGTGCCTCCCTAAAGCATTCAATTGGAATGAAAACTACATAGTTATCTTAATTATTCTATAATCATTCTACTCTTCATCTTATTTGCTAGATTTGACCTTAAATTCCATTCTGATATAAATTCTGCCAATCTTATTATTTTATTGATGATCTTTGGATAGTATTTCTTTCCCTGTTTCTTTTTTGGTTTTGTTAATCCTCACTTGAGGTATTTTTCCTTTGATTTTTAGAGAGAGTGGAAAAGAGGGGGAGAGACAAAGAGAGAAACAGATATGAGAGAGACATGTTGATTGTTTTTTTTCCCTCAGGTGCCTCTGAACAGGGCCAGGGATGGAGCCTGCTACTGAGGTACATGCCCTTGACTAGAATCGAACCTGGGACTCTTCAATGCACAGGTTGACATTCCACTGAACCAAACTGGATAAGGCCCTATTTCTTTATTTTCAAACCTTTTTGTCACTTTATTTTATGAGTTTCTGGCAGAAAATATATTTTATACAATCTGAGGAGAGTTTTGTTGTTGTTATGACAGTTTTGCACATCAATATCCAAGTTAACAGATGAAATATTTCTTATCCACTATTTTTTAGTATTTATTATATTTTTTAGTTTCTTCTCTTCTTTTTCAGATACTTTACTTTGGTTGGATTGATATAATTTCCTTGAAATGCACCACCTTCCCCCTACACACACACACACATACACACAACAGCTGCCACAATGATTTAGAAGTGCTTCTATTTTTATTTACTTTTAATGTATCTTTATTGTTGAAAGTATTAGAGTTGTCTCCTTATTTTCCCCATTAACCCCTTCTACCCTGACCCTGGCCCCTGCCCTAGGCCTTCACTACACTATTGTCTGTGTCCATGGGCTATGCATATATACATAGAAGTTCTTTGGTTAATCTCCTCTCCCCCACTTCCCCACTCCCACCTTCCCTCTAAGATTCATCAATCTTTTCCATGTTTCTATGTCTCTGGATGCATTTTGTTCATCAGTTCATTTTGTTCTTTAGATTCCACATATAAGTGAGATCATGTGATATTTGCCTTTCTCTAACTGGCTCATTTCACTCAGCATAGTTCTTTCTAGGTCCCCTTCCATGCTGTCTCAAAGGGTAAGAGATCCTTACTTTTTACTGCTACATAGTATTCCATGGTATAAATGTACCTCAGCTTTTTTTTTTTAATCCACTCATCTACTTATAGGCATTTGGGATGTTTCCAGATCTTATCTATTATAAATTTTGCTGCTATGAACATAGGGGTGCATACATACTTTCTTATTGATGTTCCTAAGAAACTGTGAAACTAGATCACCAACTTACACCATACACAGCAATAAACTCAAAATGGATAAAAGACTTAAATATAAGTCATGAAACCATAAAAATCCTGTAAGAAAACATAGGCAACAAAAGCTCAGACATCTCTCGTAGCAAAATGTTTGCCAATATATCTC
Organism: Lasiurus borealis; assembly: GCA_004026805.1. Lineage (NCBI taxonomy): Eukaryota > Metazoa > Chordata > Mammalia > Chiroptera > Vespertilionidae > Lasiurus > Lasiurus borealis. The sequence continues at coordinate 45,716 of PVJN01003531.1, read as the reverse complement.
CTAGAGCAAAGAAAAAAAAGGATAAAATAAACAAATGAGACTACATACTAAAATAAAAAGATTCTGTTCAGCAAAAGAAACCATCAACAAAGTGAAAAGGGAGCCCATTGTATGGAGCACATATTTGCCAATGATACATCGATAAGGGGTTAATGTCCAAAATATATAAGGAATTCATATAACTTAACAAAAGGAAGACAAACAATCTAATTAAAACATGGGCAAAGGACCTATATAGACACTTCTCCAAAGTGCACATTGAGATGACCAATAGACATATGAAAAAATGCTCAAAGTCACTAATCATCAGAGAGATGCACATTAAAATGAAAATGAGGTATTACCTCACATCTGCTATTATGGCTACCATCAATAAATCAACAAACAACAGGTGCTGGTGAGTATGTGGATAAAAAGGAACCCTAGTATACTGCTGGTGAGAATGCAGACTGGTACAGCCACTGTGGAGAACAATGTGGCATTTCCTTAAAAAATGAAATATGGAACTGCCATTTGATCCAATGATCCCACTTCTAGAAATATATCCTATGGATTTTAAATGTTTAACTTCCAACTCAGAGGAAAACCATTATCTGCAAATCCTTACAGGGTAAGAATAATTAGCTAATGTCCAAATGTCTGGGACTTTAATTGGCCTTGAAGTAAAAAATAACAAAACCCCAAATCTGCATATTCTTCTGGATAAGTCACAATCACAGTTTTATCTGAGCTCATCTGCTAGTCCCAAACAGGGTTATTTTATGTGTTAATGTTATACCCAGACTTCAAGATCCCCAAAGACCACCAGGGATCTGAGTCTGATGCAAAAGCAAAGAGCCTTTATTCAAGCCCCAGATCGCTGAGTTGGCCAATCCTGATTGGTTGGGTGAGGGCTGGGGGCTAGTGAAGCAAAGGCAGGGTAGTTAGGGTCTGGTTACACAAAGACAGGATGCGGTCAGCATACTTTTGGAGTTTCCTTTGCATCCCATTGGCTAATTTAAGGGTGAGCTGGGTAACTGACACATTCTGCAGCCTTTCTCGGAAGAGGGGTCAGGTCAGAGACACAGCTACACAAGACAAAGGACATGGTATGAAATGGAGTCAGTCCTGCTCTGCCCTTTCATTCCCCACTGGTTTTATGTACGAGTCAAATCATTGACTCTTCATTATTGTCAAGATACATTTACCCATGAGGACTATAATTTTTTGTCTAATAAAGTTAGTGGGCCTACTTATAATATAAGGGCCCAGAATGTGGACCAGGAGTAATCTTTAGAGCAGTGGTTCTCAACCTTTCTAATGCCTTGACCCTTTAATACAGTTCCTCATGCTGTGGTGACCCCGAATCATAAAATTATTTTTGTTGCTACTTCATAACTGTAATTTTGCAACCGTTATGAATCATATCTGTGTTTTCCAATGGTCTTAGGCGACCCCTGTGAAAGTGTTGTTTGACCCCCAAAGGGGTCGCAACCCACAGGTTGAGAACCACTGCTTTAGAGTCCAAATTCTTGGACTCTCTATTTTTCTTGAGCTGCTTAAGCCCGGTGTGATGAAGCCACATGGGGATTCTGTTGACCTTGACTGCCACGGAAGTGGTCCTTTCCAGGTAGGAGTCAGTCCTTAGGTGGCAAATTTCTTTACCCAAACAGAGTCACCAGGGTGGAAGGGATGAATCAGATCAGAAGTTGGTACAGGCTGATCATCTTGGATGTGCTTCTGGATTGCTTCCTGGGTAGACTGTGAAATCTGTAAGAACTTGAATAAAGACTGGTTATGGCTGTAGAGGCCCCACTGGTTTTAGGGCAGCCTCCCGGGCAGCTTCACCTGTGGCCTGGTTCCCTCTTGCTTCTGTGGAGACCACTTACCTTGCAAATAGCACTATGTATACGACCCATTGTAAATGCGCACCTGCTATCGGTATAAATTGTTACTGATTTTTCTTTGTCTTCCAGAGAGCCTGAAACTGGTGATTCGAGTGTTTGACATCCAATGCTCCACTGTGTTCCGGAGTAAAGCCTCGACCTCATGTCCTCATGTGGGGCAGTTAGGATTAGTTACTGCCCTAGAGTTAACCTATTTGCTTTTCTGATAAGTATAGCTGTGGCTGCTACTACCTGGAGGGAAGTATGTCATCCAAATGCAAAGGCTTCAAGTCTTTTGGACAAATAGGCTACTGGCCTTCTCTAAGGGCTGAGACTTTGGCTATGCCCCTTGTCTCACATACATAGAGATGGAAATACTTAGTTACATCTGGTAGCACTAGTTGGCCCATCATCCTTGCTCTGCTTATGTCTGTCTAATTGCCTAACATATTATCTCAAGAATCCTGGTTCGGAATTCTTTTAGGGAAAATGGACGTTGAATTTCTTCTGTAGCTATTTCCTGCTGAGAAGGGACGGAATATTCCTCAGAGCCAAGAGGTCCTTGCTGTATGTCAGAGGGACGATGAAGCCTGGACACAGAAGGAGGTGGGCTTGTGACCTGGCAGAGACAAACTATAACAAATAGTCTGGTGGAAGGGAAAGAAAACATTTTAGTTTTAATAATCTCTGTTGAAATAGAATTTTTCTCCTTAAAATTATATCTATGTTCATTAAAAGAGCCAAATCAAGACAAATTTATCTATTGTATTTAACTTGGCCTGATTATTTGCATAAACACAACAAGAATGGTAACCAACTACCTTTGCCAGAATTTCATGATTGAATCTTAGTGTGCCCCATAGGGCTAGGAAGCCAAGCCATCCAGCTGCTGTCACTTGGCTCTTGGGGGCTGAGTCTGTCTAGCCACCAGTTTTAAATCACCAGGGCAGCTAGGTTAATTATGCGTGCAGAAAACTTGCAACCCTGAATCTAGTGAAGTTCTGATAAGATACCTGGACCAGACCCCTCTGCAGCCAGTAAAAATCAACAAAAACCTATCTCTCCCTGCTTTATGATTAACTGCCAACATCCTCCCTCCCGTTTCCCAGTCCAGTTGCTTGTCTCCCTTTCCTATTGTGAGTCAGAGGAAGACAATTTCTATAGAAGGAAGAAATAAAAACAGTGGGAGTTTCAGAGAAAACTACAGACTACCGCTGCAGTAGTGCTCCCTTTCTAAGCCTGAGGTCCAACCTGTGGAGAAAAATGACTCTTAGTCCGCCTGGAAAGATAAGGGTGTGTAGGGAGATTTCTTGCAAACTGAAAGCCTGGATGGCCACCTGAAAGAAAAGATCTTTAATCCAGTTACAGATGCTAAAATAAAATAACACATTAATAAGAACTCCGGCCTTAGTTCAGCCTTAGATGGCTCATGTTGGACTATGATGTCACAGGCAGGGACAGGGCCTGTAATCTCTCCGCCCTGCAGAGCTGTAAGCCCTGTCACTGGAAGTCTCCAACCACCAAAAGAGATAAGAAAGCCATGAATAAAAGTTCTTTGTTCCTTGAAATGTTACAAAGTTATGCCTAGGATTAAAATTTAATATAGCAAATTCACAAATAAGAACAAACTGAAACCCCTACTTATACAAAATTAGAGAGGAATTTTTATTACCTAAATGGGCCATCTCCCTCTCTGACAGAGAGCAAAAACTCAGAAAAAGAATTCCAGCAGCTGCTAAAGACTTTTGCACTCTGTCACAGCAGGTCCATCCCAAAACAAACAATAGAAAGAGATAACAAATACTCTCCTGTGTACAGCTGAAAGGCACAAAGTAGCTTCTGCCTCACACAGACCAGTTAATGAGCAGATAAATGAAACAATGCCCAACTCCCCAAACGGACCTGGGGGCACTCCCAGCACCCATGCCCCAGAACAGAATTCTCAAACAATGTCCACAGAATAAAACAGAAAAACACAGACACAGACAGACAAAGGGCCCCCCCAAAAAGCAGTCTTCCAACTCCGTGGAAGCAAAACCAAAAGGTAGATGACAGCCTCTCACGACTAGCGGGAGTGACCCACCTCATCTCAGATTCCTGAGGGGATTCCACGTCCCTCCTTACAGGAGGATTGGAACGTCTTCCAATTCCTCCGGCCCGTGGTCCTTCTGTGCGTCCACTTAGAATTCTTTGGACTCAACCAGAATACCAGAGGGGATTCCACATCCCTCCTTACAGGACAAAACACACAAACAGACACCTACAGTGGTTAATCAGGCTCTCTGGGTTGGGGTTCCTCTTAGGTCTTGGGAGTCCAGGGCGAGCCCCCAAATGTCATGCCCAGATTTCAAGATCCCTAAAGACCACTAGGGAGCGGAGTCCCATGCAAAAGCAAAGAGCCTTTATTCAAGACCCGGGCTTGGCTCTCTCCACCTCCACCTTCGCAGTGGCAGATGCAGGAAGAGAGCAAGTCTTTAGGGAATAAAGGTTTTATAGGGGGAGGTGGGGCCTCCACAGACCTTTGAGTTGGCCAATTCCAATTGGTTGGGTGAGGGATGGGGGCTAGTGATGCAAAGACAGGATGCGGTCAGCATACTTTTGGAGTTTCCTTTGCATCCCATTGGCTGATTTAAGGGTGAGCTGGGTAACTGACATATTCTGCAGCCTTTCTCAGAAGAGGGCTCAGGTGAGAGACACAGCTACACAAGATGGAGGACATGGTATGAAATGAAGTCAGTCCTGCTCTGCCTTTTCATTAGCTGTCTACACAGTGAAATAGGGACAGCATGTTAATTAAATTCTTTTATCTCTTTGCCTTTCAGAATTGAGCAAAAACAATACGACCACTCCTATTGAGAAAACATTTTTATTTATAATATCAAAATTTTAAGTTCCTACATTTATGTAATACTTTTAACAAAGTTTATATACATTCAGTATTTTAATTGTATTCTCATAGTAACTATATGAGAATAGAGATGGTCAATATCTCCTCTTTACCAGTGATATTACTTGACTTGCCCAAGTTCATATAACTAGAAGGCAAGTATTTTTCAGGTATTACTATGCTAAACTTATTGCTTTTTTCTCCACACATATTGTGTCCTAAAGTACAAAATCACTCACATCTAATTTAAAACTTTACTGTTCATCACTCCTTCAAACCTTGCTTTTAAGTTAGAAAGAAAAATAGAATAAAGATCAAATTTTAAAAGGTAATGACTGGGATCAGTAATGAGGAAGCAATGACTCTTACAGTCTCCCACTAACAGGAGGTTTCAAGTAAGTCTCTTTATGTAACTTTATGCAACACACATTATTTTCACACTCAGAAACTAATACCCACATGTCTTAATTTACTTATTTGCCAGTATAGGCACAGCCTAAATGCAAAATGATTATTCTTACAGGCACATAGGACCCTTTGCTTTCAGTTGATAAAATAGTTTCTCCACAATTCATTGCCCTCACGTATCTTATATAATAAAGAGGTAATATGCAAATTGACCATCATATCCTCACACAAGATGGCCGCTCCCATGTGGTCACAAGATGATGGCAAGGGAGGACAATTGTGGGCGATCAGACCGGTAGGGGAGGGTAGTTAGGGGTGACCAGGCCAGCAGAGGAGAGCAGTTAGGCATTGATCAGGCTGTCAGGGGAGTGGTTGGGTTAGGCAAACAGGCAGGCAAGTGGTTAGCATTGATCAGACTGGCAGGCAGAAGAAGAGGCAATCAGGCAGACAGGTAGGCAAGTGGTTGGGAGCCAGCAGTCCTGTATTATGAGTCAGACATCCCCCGAGGGGTCCCATATTGGAGAGGGTGCAGGTTGGGCTGAGGGACACCCCCCCCCCCCCAGTGCACGAATTTTATGCACTGGGCCTCTAGTATTATATATATATAAAGAACAAAGAAAGATAGGTTCCCTGAAGGAAAACCTAATAGAGAATTTCAGAGCAAAATAAATCTTCCAGAGAAAGTGTCATAGTTAAAGTGAGTGCAGTTAGGCTCCGGAAAATTACCAATTAACATGCATTTGCTCCGGTGCGTCCTGTTCTATATTTCTAGGTCGTGTTCAAGGTGATAGTTGCCACTACCTCTTGCCACAAGGTAGCACTAATGCCTTTCATTTATATTGTAATGGATCTCTTCATGGCACATCACCATATGTTAACTTCTTTTAGATTCATCTCCTTGTGGTAGACCAAGTAATAATGCTAATTTTACAGAGGCACAAAAAAGATAAAGTGATTTTTCCAAACTTACATTGCCACTTTAATGCCAAGATTAAATGTCTAATGATTTTTCTTTATGCTACTTTCTGTGATTATAAAGACTATATTCAGTAATTTTAATGTTTGAATATATAGTAAGTTTTCATTATATATGAAAATAGCTAAAATGAAAATTTATATCGGTTTGTGGCCATCATCTACAAAGAAAACAATTTATTAAGGTATAAATGATGTGTACAAAACTTGAATATTTAATGTTTGGAGGTAAGTGTATACCCTTAATTATTCCCATGATCAATGCCATAAACACAACCATATTTACCAAAAGGGTTGTGGCTATTGTTGTTGTCAGAGAAGGTACTTTCAGAAATATTCTCTTAGATTTCTACAGCTCAAATCCAGGCCTATCTCAATGTATGACTTTAATTTTATTGAAATATTTTGGAATTTAAGTTTACAAACATTAAAAGTCTGTATTTCTTATTTTAGATAGAAAAGCTAATAATGCATCCCCAGCTCTACTTCAAAATTCTAGTTTCCCCAAATAGTACCAAACATTTTTAAATGTCTAAATTACCATCCACCAATGATGTCTACATAACATGCAATAGTTAAATTATCAAATATATAATTATTTAATAATGGGTAAATTTATTTGTGGATCTGTTTTGGCAATATCCCATGATACTGAACAGCACTAAACACTAATCACATAGCCTTCTAAATTGCAAAGAACATGTGTCGTGAACAATGGACAGGCAAACACTGAGACTGACAGAGGGTTAAATCCTCTAAGAAAGGATGAGGGAGTGATAATGATAATGCAAAACTCATTAAAAAATTAGAACAAAAGAAACAATGCTATCAGAATAGTTAAGATACTTTTGTAGTACATTCAACATTCTCTGGATAGGACTCCTGTGCAAGGTTGTCATTTCTGTTGGAGTGACTGTGAGGTCCTTATGGTAAGTTTACAATTTAGATAGTACATTTTGAGGAAACATTTTTTTTTGAAAATGGCTTTTAGCAATTATATTGGGACTTAAAATACTATTAACTATATTGTAAATATTGTTTAACTGACCTGCTTTCCCCACCTGATAGTGAACTTCTAGAAACTAACACAGTTCCCAACACAATTTGTAAACAGTGCATGATGAATCGATGGAAGAAGGAAGGATGCAGGGATTTAACCAAGGTTTTGCAGTTGGTTCTTCATATGGTATGGCTTCTAAGTATTTTGTCAAATTATTATGTTTACTTATTTAAATGTGACTTCCAACTCTTTCCAGTATCAGAAGAGACAGGCTATAAAACATCATTCTCTTTCACTAAAAATATACAATATGACAATGTATAGTATAATAATTTAAATATCTACTAGAGGCCCTGTGCAAAAAATTCAAGCATTGGGGCAGTGTCTTTCAGACCGGCCTACACCCTCTCCACTCTCCAATTCCTGGATTGGGCCTAAATGGGCAGTCGGACATCCCTCTCACAGTCCAGGACAGCCTTGACTACCCAGAATAAATCCCATTTGGTCATGGTGTATGATCTTTCTAATGTAATGCTGGATCTAATTTGTTAGAATCATGTTGAAGATTTCTGCATCTATGTTCATCATGGACATTGGCCTGTAATTCTCTTTCTTTATGGTGTCTTTATCTGGTTTAGGAATTAGAGTAATGCTGGCTTCATGGAAAGAGTTTTGGAATGTTACTTCCTCTTGGATTTTTTTTAAATAGTCTGAGGAAAACTTTTAGTTATTCTTTAAATATTTGGTAAAACTCGCCTGTGAAGCCATCTGGCCCAGGGCTATTGTTTACTGGAAGTTTCTTGATGACGGCTTCCAATTTCCTCCATAGTTATTGGCTTATTCAGATTTTTTGTTATTACCTGATTGAGTTTTGGAAGATTGTATTTTTCTAAGAATATGTCCATTTCTTCTAGTTTGTCCAATTTGTTGCAATAGAGTTGTTCATCATATAGTTTTATAATCCTTTATAATTATTTGAGGTCAGTTGTTACTTTACCTCTTTCATTATTTTATTTTTATTTGGGTCCTCTCACTTTGCTTCTTGGTGAGCTTGTCTAAATGTTCATCAATCTTATTTACCCTTTCAAAGAACCAGCTCATGGTTTTACACACACACACACACACACACACACACACACACACACGAACATACACACACACTAGAGACCTGGTGCACGAAATTCATGCATGGGAGTGTGGTGTCCCTCAGTCCAGTCTGTACCCTCTCTAATCTGGGATCCCTCTCACAATCTAGGACTGCTGGCTTCCAACTGCTCACCTGCTTGCCTTCCTGATTACCCCAACCACTTCTGCCTGCCAGCCTGATCACCCCCTAACAACTTCCCTGCCAGCCTGGTCACCCCTAACTGCCTTCCCCTGCAGGCCTGGGTTCCCCCCAACTACCCTCCTGTGCAGGACTGGTTCCCCCTAACAGCTCTCCCCTGTGTGCCTAGTCTCCCCCAACTTCCCTCCTCTGCAAGCCTGGTCACCCCTAACTGCCCTCCCCTTCAGGCTTGATCACCCCAAACTGCCCTTTTGCAGGCCTGATCCCTCCCAACTGCCCTGCCCTGCTGGCCATCTTGTGGTGGCCATCTTGTATCCACATGGGTGCAACCATCTTTGACCACATTGGCAAAGCTAATCTTGTGTTGGAGTGATGGTCAATTTGCATGTTACTCTTTTATTACATAGGATATATATATTAGTGGCCCAGTGGATGAAATTCGCACATGGAAGGTGGTTCCCTCAGCCTAGCCTGCACCCTCTCCAATCAGGGACCTCTTGGGGGATATCCAACTGCTGGTTTAAGCCTAATCCTTCTAGCAATCTGGGTCTGCTGGTTCCTAACCACTCACCTGTCTGATCTCCCCTAACTGCCTCTGCCTGCCTGCCTGATCACCCTTACTGCCCTCCCCTACAGGCTTGATCTCCCCCCAACTGCCCTACTCTTAAATTTGGTTCTGATTGGTCAGTTTCCATGCCAGTCAGCGTCTCTGGGCCTATCAACAGGGCCTGATCAGAAAGGTAGGGCTGATCAGCATCCCTGGTGGAATCCAAGAGATAAATAAAAGCATGGCTGCTGGCCAGACTTGGAGAGTAAGAGAGAGGCAAGTACTGGTCAAACACTCCCTCAGACAACATACCATTTCTTGCTTCTCTCTTCAGGTAACTCTCTCTGGCCCTGATTTGCAGCCCCCTCAGCAGTCACTGCTGGGGCACCAAGTCTGCATCTGAAGCAGTCAGTCAGTGCTGGGTTGCTCTCACACTGGCTTCGGGTCTTATGAAGCTTCAGGGATAATGGTGTTACATCATATATGTAAACTTGTAATGCTTTGAAAAGCCCAGAGTAAGATCTTCGTTCCAATCATGTTTAGTATTGTCTTTTCATGTCATGTATTTCTGCTCTGATCCTTATTATCTCTTAGCTTCTGCTTATTCTGGGCTTTTCCTGTTGCTCTCTTTCTAACTCTTTTTTTAAAATTTATTTTTATTGTATTACATGTAAACATGTCTTCCCATTACCCCCCTTCCAGGAATAATCCAACACTCCAGTGTCTTGTCTTCATTAGTTATGCTTATATGCATGCATACAAGTCCTTTGGTTGATCACTTATCTTCCAACTTCTTAATCTTCCTGCTGTAATTTGACAGTCTGTTTGATGCTTTACTTCCTCTGTATCTATCTTTTTGTTCATCAGTTTATAATGTTCTTTATTATTCACAAATGAGTGATGTCATGTGGTGTTTCTCCTTCATTGACTGGCTTATTTCACTGAGCGTGAGGCTCTCCAGTACCATCCAGGTTGTTGCAAATGGTAAGAATTCCTTCTTTTTTATGGCAGCATCGAATTACATTGTGTAGATGTACCATAATTTTCTGATCCACTCATCTGCTGACAGGCACCTAGGCTATTGTAAATTGTGCTGCTATGAACATAGAGGTGCATAAATCTTTTCTGATTGGTGGTTCTACTTTCTTAGGATATATTCCTAAGAGTGAGATTGCTGGGCCAAATGGGAGATCCATTCTCACTTTTTTGAGGAAACTCCATACTGTTCTCCACAGTGGCTGCACCAGTCTGCATTATCACCAAGACTACACAAGGGTTCCTTTTTCTCCGCATCCTCACCAACACTTGCCCTTTGTTGATTTGTTGCTGATTGCCATTCTGACAGGTATGAGATTGTATTGCATTGTCATTTTGATTTACATCTCTCGAATAATTAGTGACTTTGAACATGTTTTCATGTGTCCCGTGGCCTTCTTTCTGTCATCTTTCGAAATGGTTCTATTTAGGTCCGTTGCCCATTTGTTTATTTCCTCTTTAGCTTCCATTGCCCTTGGAGGAGTATCAGTGAAGAAGTTTTTCTCGGCATATGTCTGAGATTGTGCTGCCTGTAGATTCCCCTAGTATTTTTATGGTTCCCCATCTAATTTTATAAGTCCTGTATGCATTTTGAGTTTTTTTGTTTGTTTGTTTGTTTTTATTTAGTGTAAGTTGGTGGTCCAGTTTCATTTTTTTGCATGTATCTGTCCAATTTTCCCAACACCATTTACTGAAGGGGCTGTCTTGGCTTCATTGTATGCCTCCTTTGTCAAATATTAATTGAGCATAGTGGTTTGGGTGGATATCTGGATTCTCTATTCTATTCCATTGGTCTATATGTCTGTTCTGGAGCCAGCATCAGACTGTTTTGAGAACAGTTGCTTTGTAATATATCTTGAAATCTGGTATTGAGATCCCACCTACTTTATTCTTCTTTCTCAGAATTGCTGTAGCTATTCGAGGTCTTTTTTTGTTCCACATGAATCTTTGAAGAGTTCTTCCTAGGTATGTGAAATAAGTCGTTGGTATTTTAATGGGTAGTGAATTGAATCTATAGATTGCTTTAGGTAGTATGGACATTTTAATGATGTTGATTCTCCCAATCCATGAGCATGGCATGCTCTTCCATCTGTTTATGTCTTCCTCTATCTCTTTTTTTCAATGTCCTCTAGTTTTCTGCATATAGGTCTTTTACCTCCTTAGTTAGGTTTATTCCTAGGTATCTTAATTTTTGGGGTGCAATGGTAAATTGAATTGCTTTTTTAGTCTCTCTTTCTGTAATTTCATTATTAGTGTATATCAATGCCACAGATTTCTTGGCATTAATTTTGTATCCTGTTACATTGCTAAATTCACTTATTAAGTCTATTAGTTTTCAGATGGAGTCCTTCAAGTTTTGTATGTACAGTATCATATCATCTGCAAATAAGGACAGCTTTACTTCTTTTTTTGCAATTTGGATGCCTTTTATTTCTTCTTCTTCTCTAATTGCAATGGCTAATATTTCCAGTACTATTTTAAACAGGAGAGGTGAGAGTGGGCATCCTGTCTTGCTCCTGTTCTTAGGCAAAATGGTTTTAGATTTGCCCATTGAGTATGATGTTAGTTGCGGGTTTATCATATACGCCTTTTATGATGTTGGGGTATGCTCCTTCTATTCCCACCTTGCTGAGAGTTTTTATCAAGAAAGGGTGTTGGATTTTGTCAAATGCTTTTTCTGCATCAATTGATATTACTATGTGATTTTTATCTTTCAATTTGTTTATGTGATGTATCACATTTATTGATTTGCAGATATTGTACTATCCTTGCATTCCTGGGATGAATCCTACTTGATCATCTTGTATGATCCTTCTGATGTACTGCTGGATGCGATTTGTTAGAATTTTGTTGAGGATTTTGACATTTATGTTCATGACAGATATTGGCCACTAATTCTCTTTCCTTGTGTTTTCTTCATCTGGTTTTGGTATTAGGGTAATGCTGGCTTCATAGAAGGTGTTTGGAAGTGTTCCTTCTTTTTGAATATTTTTTAATAGTCCGAGGAGGATAGGTTTTAATTCTTCCTTGAATGTTTGGTAAAACTCTCCTGCGTAGCCATCTGGTCCCAGGCTTTTGTTTGCTGGAAGAATTTTGATGACTGCTTCAAATCTTCCATAGTTATTGAACTATTGAGATGTTTAGATTCTTCCTGATTGAGTTTTGGAAGGTTATATTTTTCTGAGAATATGTCCATTTCTTGTAGGTGTCCAATTTGTTGGAATAGAGTTGTTCACAGTATTTTTTAACAACCCTTTGTATTTTGGTGGAGTCTGTTGTTATTTCTCCTCTTTCATTTCTGATTTGGTTTATTTGGATCTTCTCTCTTTGCTTCTTGGTGAGCCTGGCTAGAGGTCCATCAATCTTCTTTATACTTTCAAAGAACCAACTCTTTGTTTCGTTGATCTTTTGAATAGTTTCTTTTTTCTCCATGTTGTTTACTTCTGCTCTGATCTTTAGTATTTCCTTTCCTCTGCATACCTTGGGCTTTTCTCATTGCTCTCTTTCTAGCTCTTTGAGTTTTCGGGTTAGGAAATTTATTACCATTATTTACTGTTATTGGCAGTAGGCTTGTAGAGTTATGAACTTCCCTCTCAAGGCAGCTTTCACTGTCTCCCATAAATTTTGTATTTTTGTGTTATCATTGCCATTTTTTGCCATGAAATCTTTTATTTCTTCCTTGATCTCTCTCGTTACTCATTCATTGTTTAATAGCATGCTGTATAGTCTTCATATGTTTGATTTCTTTTTATTTTATTTTTTATTTCTTTAATATATTTTATTGATTTTTTACAGAGAGGAAGAGAGAGAGATAAAAAGTCAGAAACATCAATGAGAGAGAGACATCGATCAGCCGCCTCCAGCACGCCCCACAGTGGAGATGTGCCTGCAAGCAAGGTACATGCCCCCAACCGGAATCGAACCTGGGACCTTCCAGCCTGCAGGCCGATGCTCTATTCACTGAGCCAAACCGTTCTCGGCTCTTTTTATTTTTTTTTACTGTAGTTGATTTCTAGTTTTATGCCACTGTGATCTGAGAAAATCCTTGATATGATTTCTATCATCTTAAATTCGAAGAGACTTTTTCTCTGACCTAACACAGTGGTTCTCAACCTTTCTAATGCCATGACCTGGCAATACAGTTCCTCATGTTGCAGTGACCCCAAACCAAAAAAGAATTTTGGTGGCTACTTCAAAACTGTAATTTTGATACAGTTATGGTTTGGAATCTAAATACCTGGTATGTATTATGTATTCTCGTTGCTACAAATCAAACATAATTTAAACATAATAATTAATCACAAAAAATATTTAATATGTTGAGAAATATTTATTACTAATTCCATTAAATAACATTTCACCATGGCATAGCATGGGTTTAAACATAACAACAATTCCAAATAAATAACATTTTACCATGGCATAGCATGGGTTCAAATATAACAACAGTAATATAACAGTAAACAACGGTGCGATATTTTGCAACAGTATGCTGCCAAATTCAGTGAGATAGTTGTGGTTGCTTCTTGCTTACCAGTTCAGAAATTCTTGGGGCAGTCTTTGCAAGGGCATAGCGAAGATCATTTTCCACAACAAGTCTACTTCAGTATTTAGACTTGATTCCCAGCAAGCTGGAAAACCCTGTTTTGCTAAGATATATTGTTGGAAAAGGAAGAAGAAGGCTTCAGCACAGTCTCAGACAGAATAGGATATAACTGTAAACACTTAATCCAGAATTTTGTCAGTGGCATTGTAGAGACATCTGTTCTCACTGTATCATTGTTAATTAGGTCAATGAACTCTTCTTGCGCTGACTCCGGAACATCTTCAACTTTCACTGTGAATGGACTTCTGGCAAGTGCAAATGGGGTGTCAGGTAGATTAGGAAAGTATGATGAGATTTCGTCTGCAAGCATGTGCAAATGTTCTTTCACAGAAGTTATGATCATAATTTTTTTGTCTGGCTCAATGTCATGTTCCTCAAAGAAGGCAAATAATATAGGAAACATGTAAATTTTATTTTTATCCAATTTATTTTTCCAAAGCTGACGTTTCATTTGGAATGATCTAATTTTTTCAGACAAATTGAGGCATGTTGCATTTGGTCCTTGCAGTGATAAATTTAAGTCATTCAAGATGACAAAGATGTCCACCAAGAAAGCTATTTTCTGCAGCTCAGTTTTATTGCTAAAAAGTGCTTCGAATTGTGGTCTTGTTTTCTGATTTAAAAATGTTTTCAGTTCATCACGGAGCTCAAACACACGTTTTAAAACTTTTCCTCTTGACAACCATCTGACTTCAGTGTGAAGTAACAGAGCATTGTTTGGCGCATCTAGCTCATTGCACAGTTGCCAAAACAGCCGACAGTTTAAGGCGCTCAACTTAACAAAATTGACACATGTTATGACGCTTTTCATTACTTCTTGTAAATCTTGCGGCAGTATCTTAGTCGCTAATATTTGGCGATGTATCATACAGTGTGTGTTCTGATTGCTTTTGGCAATTCATTTTGTACCAAATGTTGAAATCCTGAGCAACATCCTAGCAAAGTAGGAGCACCATCTGTGCAAACACCGCAAACCTTTTCCCAGGAGATGCTATGCGCTTTTAGAAAAGAACCAGCTGCATCAAAAACATCATGTGCGGTTGTTGTTTCAAGTGGTGTGCAAAAAGAAACTCATCTTTAAAGTCGCCATCATTAATATACCTAACGTAAACCAATAACTGTGCACAGTTTGCCACGTCTGTAGATTTATCAAGCTGGATACTGAATATTGGTAGTGGTGCAGATTTAATTTCCTGGATCACCTGATCAAGAATATCGACAGACATGTCCTCTATTCTTCTGTAAACAGTGTTGTTAGATAAGGAAATTGCATTCAATTTCTGAACATTTTCATTTCCAATTATCACTTGAACTATGTCTTTTGCAGCTGGCAACAGTAAGTCCTCAGCAATGGTGTGAGGTTTCATAGCTCTGGCGATTCTGAGTGCCACCAAATATGACTCTTCAACAGATGCTACATTGTGTTTGTGGTACTGGCCACCAGTGTCAAATCTAGACTTCTTGAGTCCATCAGCTTTGCTTCTAAAATAGTCACTATCCTTGCCAGCAAAGCTTGGATGCTTGCTATCAAAATGGCGTTTTAGTTTGTTCAGCTTCATAGATTCAGCTGAGAGAACTTCACAACAAATAACACATTGTGGTTTCTCAATTCCTGCTGTAATTATTGAGGTAAAACCATACTACAAGAAATCTCCATTGTATTTTCTTTTCCTAATATTCTTGCCTACACAATCCATTGTCATGAGACTGTTTGCTAAAAAAAAATAAATAAAAGATGGTCGTGTCTAAAGAGTTTGTTAAAGTTTCCTATTATTTACTATTCCATCTGTTGTTTTCTATTACACACCTGTTAGTATGACCAGGGGGTCGTATTTACATGCTTAACTAATGGATCTGTTTTTTTTTCCAAATTAGTGGCAAGTTTTCTATATAGAACAGTGTGAACTACGTCATAGGATACAATGCAGTTTCTGCACAGCATGGCCTCTTTCAGGGCTCTTTCACACTATGAAGTGGCAGTTTCTGTGGTGGAATCCACATCTCATTTACTTCAATGGGAGATCCGTTAATTCCGCAGAGGAGAGATCCCCTGTACAACAGAAATGCATTTCTGGAGCATGTCTCTAACTCTTATTCAAGTCAATGGGAGGCTGCAGCAGATTCCACTCAAATATAGAGCATGTTGCTTAAATTTTTCGGCATTAGGAAAAAGCCTAGAGTGGAAAAATTAAGCAACATGCTCTATATTTGAGTGGAATCCACTGCAGGCTCCCATTGACTTAAATTGGAGAGGAAACTGTCATTTCTCCGTGTCTTATTGAAATTAATAGGAGGCTGTGGCAGAAACCGCTGATTTCAGCAGTTTCCTCATTCAGAATATGGGAAAATAGTGGGGATATGGGAGATAACTATACACTGGGAAACAGTGTGAACTATATCTTATAGTGGTCTCTGATAGTATAAGACTGATATAGTTCACACTGTGTAATATATGGTGCTTTGTGTAAGTGTAAGCTGCTTTGTGTAATGTGTAATGATGACACACAAAGCACCTTACACTTACACAGTATTGTGTGTATGGTGTGTGTACTGTTTTTACATTATTAACCTTTTTTACACCAGCAGGCTGTCTCGCAGGCTCTCTAGCCTCTCCGCCTCTTGCCTCTCTGCCTCCTAGGCTTCTGTCCTCCAGCACTTGCTGTGTCAGCCCACTGATGACGTCAACAAGCGCCGGACACATAATGCACTACTGTGGACTGTGGAGCGTTCCCCCCACTTTCCCTGCCCCTTAGGCCCCGGACAGATGATGCAATCATGTCTGTGCATGCAGGCCGGCATTCAGTTTGGAACGCACATCCATAACAGCATGTGTTCCAGCTGAATAGCACTGCTGCAGACGGTAGCGTGACGTCTCAGCTGCTGAAGCCATCAGAAATATGTATTTTCCCATGGCTTTAGGCGACCCCTCTGTTTAGGTCATTCGACATCCGCCGGGGTCACGACCCACATGTTGAGAACTGCTGACCTAAAATATGATCTATCTTTGAAAATGACCCATGTGCACTGGAGAAGAATGTATATTCTGTGGTTTGGGGGTGAAATGTTCTGAAGATGTAAATTAATTTCATGTGGTCCAGTGAGTCATTTAGAATTGATGTTTCTTTGCTGATTTTTTTGTTTAGAGGATATGTCCAATGGTGACAATGAGGTATTAAAGTCTCCTACTATGATTGTATTGCTGTCAATCTCTCCCTTAATATCCTCCAGAAGTTTTTTTTTTATGTATTTTGGTGCTCCTGTATTGGGTGCGTATATGTTTATCAGAGTTATTTCTTCTTATTGGATTGTTCCCTTTAGTATTAGGAAGTGGCCTTCTTTATGTCTTGTTTTGTCCTTCACTTTGAGATCTAATTTGTCAGATATAAGTATTGCAATCACAGCTTTTTTTTCATTTCCATTTGCCTGAAATACCATCTTCCATCCCTTTACCCTCAATCTGTGTGCATTTCTTTTTCTGAGGTGGGTTTCTTGTAGACAGCAAATATATGGATCATGTTTTCTTATCCAATTGGTTATCCTATGTCTTTTGATTGGAGCATTTAATCTGTTTACATTTAAAGTTATTATTGATAGGCACTTATCTGTTGTCATTTTTAGTCTTTACCTCTGAGTTCCATCTTTACTTCCTATTTCTTTTTTCTTTTTTTTTACAACAGACCCTTTAACATTTCTTGCATTGCTGGTTTGATGGTAATATATTCCCTTAGTCCTTTTTTGTCTGTGAAGCTTTTGATTTCACCTTCAATTTTGATTCACAGCCTTGCAGGGTACAGTATTTTGGATTTAGACCCTTCCTTTGCATGACTTTCTATATTTCATTCCATTCCCTTCTGGCCTGATGAGTTTCTGTTGAGAAATCAGTACCTATTTTTATGGGGGGCCCTTTGTTGGTAGCTTTCTGTTTCTCTCTGGTCACTTTTAAGATTCTTACTTTGTTGTTGGTGTTTGCCAATTTAATTATAATATGCCTTGGTGTCAGTTTTTTGGGGTTCATTTTGCTTGGGACTCTGTGAGCTTCTTGGATTTGTTTAGGTTTTTTCTTTCCTATATTGGGGAAGTTTTCTGTCATTATTTCTTCAAACAGGTTTTCTATTCTTTGCAGTTTCCACTCTTTCTGGAACCCCAATTATGCGGAAGTTGTCTTGTTTTGTGTTATCCCAAAGTTCCCTTAGGCTCTCCTTTTGTTTTTAATTTTTTTTCTAGAAGTTGCTGTAGTTGGGTATTTTTTCCTACCGTGTCTTCTAGGTCACTGATGTGGTCCTCTGCTTCTTCTAGTCTACTTTAGATGCTTTCTTTTGAGTTCTTTAAAGCAGTGATATAATTTTTCATTTATTCTTGATTATTCTTCACTTCTTCTTGCTGCTTCTTCATTTCCTCTTGGCTCTTACTCACATTGTCGATTTTCTCTTCCATTCTTTTCAGCCACCTTATGCCCATTTCTCTGAACTCTTTCTCTGGCAGGTCTATTTCTTCTACTATTTTTTTTACTTCCTTTTCTGGTTATACCTTCTTTTCTGTCATATGCAGGCTCTTTCTTCATCTGCCCATGGTCCTTCTTCTCCAGGTGTCTGCTTATGTAGTTCTCTCTCCTACGTTGATTTAAAGGCACAAACTACAACATGACTTGGTACAAAACACAAGGGTCAGAACAGAAATGTACTCAGAATGTTAATAACCACAAATATATATAGTGACCACCAATAAAGACAAATTAAGGGTAAGTAGAGAATGAAGAAGAGAAAAATGAGGAATAAAGAAAAGAAAGAAGTGCCAAAATCAAATTGCATCAAGGGAGAGAAAAAAATAAAAATAAAATAAAATAAAATAAAATATAAAATAATTAAAAAAAATAAAAAAGACCCGAAAGAGAAAAAAGTCAGAGAGAAAAGAAAGAGAAAAAGAGAGAAAAGAGGAACAAGTTATAGATGTGAGGAGGAAACTCCAGTAGAACAGCTATTAATTCCAAGAAATGCCAGCAACAAGTACATGGAGATTAAAACAAACTACAAATAACAACTAATATCAAGGGAGGCAAGGGAAAAGAGAGGTAAAAAACAAATCAAAACAAAGCAAACAAAAAGCAAAATAAAACAGGTAGAATAAGCAAAACAATCTCACAAAAATGTATTAAAAAATCGATATAATCATCGTTCAGGGAAACAACAACAAAAGGGACATAGAGAAAAATAATTGTTTGGATAGTGAAGACAAGAAGAGAGAGGTTTGTATGGACTTGGAGTAGGGGATTTGAAATTAGATATATAAGTGGAGTATAATTTTAACCAGGTAAAGAGAAAGAATAGGGAGAATCTAAAGTTGTAAAAGGGAAAGAGAAACAAGACAACAAAATGGGGAAAGTTAGGAAAAGAGTGTTGACATAAAGGTAGAGTTGAGAGAGAGTAAAATTATTCTAAAGGAAAGATGAAAATAGAATGTAGAACTCTAATCCCAAAGTAAAATTAAGAGCAAAAAATTGATACTTGTGTTTTTTTTCCCCAAAATGTAAAATAGTAGCAGTAATAATACTATTGAAAATAAAAGTGTAATGATTAAAAAGGTAAAGTCAATTGGGGATAAAAGAAAATAATAGTTTTTTAATTATAATATGCAAAAAAAATAAAAAGTAAAAATAAAAAAAATAGAATGGGAAGCAGTGGAGGTCATTCACTACCACTATTTTTCTGTTTGGCACTCCTGTTTCCAATCAGGAGGGTATTGCAGTTCCCTGTATTCCACTGCTGAGATGTGTCTTAATCTCTTCATTCTTTTATAATTATGTGAGAGTCAATTTTTGTGTCATCCACTTGGTGGCAGTGTTTCGAAATTCACCTCTGAGGCTTAGCACAGGTTCTCTCTAGGCTGTACTTAGATCCTGCTACTCTGTAGTTCTCAATACTGGTTTGTGGGGATGGGTTGCCCCAGAGCTGATTCTCTGATGGTTATTCTGTGCTCCAATCCCCAGGATCCAGACAAACACCCTTCCCATGCAGTCTCTCAGGATGTCTCCAATTGTGTGATCCTATGGATTGGGCTTAGCAATCAGACGCCAGGGTCTGAGGAGGAGAGTGCTATCTGTGCTCTCTCCCTTACCCACTCCTGTTCGAGCAGCCGGGACACTGCAACAACTCCCAGGCTGTCCTTCTGCCTCAGCTCCCCTCTATTAATAGTTCTGAGGGTCCCCTTCCACATTTAGGGATCACACCCTGCCCCACATCCATGGACCCCTCTTTAGAGCAGCTTTCCCCCAGTCCAGTTTCCACAGTGTTCGGGTCTCTGTTCTGTGGGACAGGAGACTTCACCTTATCCCAGGCGAAATCTGACCTTTCCGTGTGGCGTGTGGAGCTCCTCTGAGTCCAAGTTTCTGCACCGATTGGAGAGCAGTGTTCTGGGTTCCCTTTCTGTTTGGTGGGTGCTGCAGCTGTAGCTTTCAGACCGCCGTTGACATCCAGTTCCCCCTGCAAGATGGCATGGTCTCTACATTCGCGCTGTTGGCTCCGGCAGACAAAAATACAGTGGCAGTGGGGCTGTTTGGTCAGAGAAGCCCTCTTCAGCAGTCCCCCACCTTCTCCTTGAGGATAACTAACTCTTAACTTGCCAACAAACACTCCCAGTGCGATTCTCAGTTGCTCTCTTCATCTGCCCATTGATAAATCTCCAGACACGTCCATCTATTCCACTGCCATTTTTCCCCTGCCTATCTCTTTAAGTCTTATCATTTGATCATTTATTACCAGTTTTTATTTTTTTATTTTTATTTTTTTTATTTGAGGTAGACTTGTAATGCTTTGAATTTCTCTCTCAAATCTGTCTTCACTGTGTCCTACAGATTTTTAGATTGTTGTGTTCTCACTGTCTGTATTTTCAGGATTGTTTTTAAATTTCTTCTTTGATCTCTTTGATAACCAATTCATTGTTTAATAGCATTCTATTTAGCCTCCAAGTGTTTGATTTTTGTTTATATTATAATTGATTTCTAATTTTATGCCATTGTGATCTAAGAAGATTCTTGATATGATTTCAATCTTCTTGAATTTGTAGAGATTTAGCTTGTGTCCTAAAATGTGGTCTCTCTTTGAAAATATCCTGTGTATATTCCATAGCTTCGGGGTGAAATATTCTGACAATGTCAATTAAGTCTGTCTGATCTAGTGGGTCTTTTAGGATTTCTGTTTTTTTGTTGATTTTTTGTCCAGAATATTTCTTAGTGATGTTAATGGGGTATTAAAGTCCCCTACTATGATTATATTGCTTTTGATCTCTCCTTTGATATCTTCCAGAAGGTTAGTATTTTTGTTTGTTTGTTTGTTTGTTTTAGTATTGGGGTCCTCCTGCATTGTGTGCACATACGTTTTCCAGAGTTGTTACATCCTCCTTTTGTATTGATTGCTTTAGTATTATGAAGTAGCCTCCATTATCTCTTGTTTTGTTCTTCTCTTTGAGATCGATTTTGTCATATATATGTATTTCTATCCCAGTTTTTTTTTTATCATTTCTGTTTGCCTAAAAACTATTTTTCCATCCCTTCACTTTCATTTTGTATGGTAAGTCCCTGGTTCTGAGGTGTATCTCTTGTAGACAGCATATATATGGGTAATGTTTTCTTATTTATTCAGCCACCCAATGTCTATTGATTGGAGCATTTAATCATTTATATTTATGGTTATTGATAAATACTTGTTTGTATGCATTTTTATTCTTTATGACTCTGTTCCTTCTTCCCTTTCTGTTTCTTTCAGTCCTTTGCTTTGTATCACTCTGTAGACTTAATTCCAATCTCTTATGTCCTCATGTGTTTCTGTTGAAAAATCATTTTATAATCTAATGGAGATCCCTTGAAGTAATTCTATTTCTCTCTCTTCCAGCCTTTAAAATTCTCTCTTTGTCATTAACCTTTAACATTGTTATTCTGACATGTCTTGGTTTGGGTCTTTTGGGGTTCATCTTGTTTTAGACACTCTCTGTGTGACTTTTTTCTTCCCCAAATCATGGAAGTATTCTGTCATTATTTCTTCAAATAGATTTTCTAATTCTTGCTCCTCTTCTTGTCTTTCTGGTACCCCTATTATATGTATGTTGCTTCGTTTAATTTTTTTTTCTCAAAAATCCCTTAAGATCTCCTCTTGCTTTCTATTTTTTTCTGAAGTTGCTATTTAAATTGGGTGTAATTTTCTATCCTGTATACTAGCTTGCTGATTCAGCCCTCTGCTTGTAGTCTACTGTTGAAACCTTTTGTTGTGTGTGTGTGTCTCTGTGTGTGTGGTGTAGCTATATGATTTTTCATTTCCTCTTAATTCTTACATGTTATTGAATTTTTCATCCAGCCAGTTTAGGAAACTTATGATCCTTACTTTAAATTATTTTCTACCATACTGCTTGCCTCCATTTCATTTAGTGACTTTTCTGGTAATTCCTCCCTTTCTTCCCTTTGGGGGTTGTTCTTTTGTCTCCCCATTTTTGCTATCTCTTTCTAGTCCTGGGCTCCCTGCTTGAGCCCAAGGTTTGAAGACCCTAGTAGTACAATGTTCCAGAATTCCCTGGCCCACAAGCAGAGTTTGCCTTGAGTTTCAAACCTTTATTGCCTCTGCTCTTAGTTGTACCCCCTTTTCCCACTGTTCTTGTCCTTCAGTTGTCTGTTTTCTGGGGTTTGCAGGGGCATGTTCACAATTCCTCTAGCGTGTAACTTCCTGTGAGGGTCCAGAGGTCTCTGGCATGCAACTCATTGTGTGGCCCCAGCACCCAAGGCAGGATGGTGCAGTAGGTCCTTCTGACAGTGCACTTGCAGCATGGTCCTATGAGCTGTGGCTGAGTACACCAGGTCACATTAGCAGCTCTGACCAGGGCCAGCTGTAGGGCATATTCTGGGTGACAACTCTGTATGTGCTGGTGGCATAGCACACACTGGCTAGAGGCTCTCTCTGTGCTGTGTGCAGAAAGCTCACAGGCCAAAGGTTCTGTCTGTACCAGGGGTGCAGTGCTCTGGACAAGGGATCTGTCTGGGCGGTGATGTAGCACACACTGGGTGAGGCTCTGTATTGGGACAAAGGATGGATCAGGGTGTGGAATACCTCTGGCTTGCACTCACAGTATAGGAACCTGAAGCAGTGGATCCTGAGGTACTGAGATTGGGCTCTGGCTATTAGGTCTGTCTGGTGTGAACTAACTGATACATGAGTGGTAGTGCCACACTGTTCATTTCTGAAGCATGGTGGTGGTTCCTCACTGGTTATGGTTGGCAAGCATCTCCCTGTGAAGGTCTGGGGTTATTTACAAGGCTGGTCTGGATGTTGGTGTGGCAGCACTCCTGGCTTCCATTGCTAACTTCTACAAGATAGTGTGGGTTTTGTGCCAAAGCCAAGCTGGCCTGGGGATGCTTAAAGTTGTAGCAGTGCCTCCCTGTATAGGAGAGCCCCATCTTCCAGGCCATGGGACTCCTGATATATTCGTCTCTCAGTCACCCACATACACCCCTCTCACTCTTTTACTCTGCCACACTCTCTCCTTCCCTGCTGTACTGTTGGCCACCATGTTCAAATTCCTCCCATGTGTTCTTAATGAATTAGTCAAACCTAGAGGAAGAGTCCCCACAATGATTGAGCACCTTATTATCTTTTTTTCTGTCACCAGTGGTGACATCAATACACCACTACTGCCATTGTAAGGATCCCTGCCAATACAACTTTTCTTTAAAAATATATTTTTATTTTATTTCAGAAAGGAATGGAGAGGGATAGATAGAAACATCAATGATGAGAGAGAATAATTGATTGACTTCCTACTGCATGCCCCACACTGGGGATCAAGCCTGCAGCCTGGGCAATATGCCGTGACCAGGAATCAAACCATAACCTCCTGGTTCACAGGTCAATAGTCAATCACTGAGCAACACCTGCTGAGTGCCAATAGAACTTTTACTATGATGCCACAACTCCCACTACAGAACTACTATTACTTTTCTCATCATAACGATGAAAATGAGGCCACATTGGGAAATTTGATTTGCTGCTTTTATGTCTAAAATGCAGGAGCAAGTTCCCATGGATTTCAGTATTAATTAAGGTAGAGGTGGAAAAAAGAGGTGTTCCCTGAGTGTAATAAGTTAGAATTCTAAATGTACTTTTCTGATACATAAATACTTTGTTTAAAAGGTGATTAGGTTTAAAAGAATAATATAGGCCAGTTTCATTATGGGTTAGAGATTTTGTGGGCTGACTCTGGAACTGGTCTTCATTTATAACATTGTTTCTATAGAAAAAAAAATTAATTTCAAAGTAACTTACTTTTAAATAAACTAATTTGACTAAAAAGGACAATAGTAACAACATGAAAACCTATGTTAGCATGTTTTAATTCACTGATTAAGATAAATACACAATAAAATTCAGAATACTCTAATACTATAATGTTGATGCATACATTAGTTTTTACTCAAGAAAAAAAAAGTAAAAAAAAAAAACAAGTTTCAAAAATAGCTATGGCTACAATAAATCATTAATGGTGCACAATAAACAAAGATGTAAAATGGGATATCAAGCATATGATGTATAAGGAAGAAGTAAAAGTGTAGAGTTTTATACATGATTGAAGTTAAATGCTGTCAGCTTAAAATAGTGTTGTATCTATAAGATGTTATGTATAAGTCTATGGTAATGACAAAGAATAAACATTCTAGAAGAAACAAAGAATATAAAGAGAAAAGAATTAAAGCATACTACTAAAAAAATCAACAAACCCAAGGGCAGAGGAAAGGAAGGAAGGAAGGAAGGAAGGAAGGAAGGAAGGAAGGAAGGAAGGAAGGAAGGAAGGAAGGAAGGAAAAAAGGAAGGAAGGAAGGAAGGAAGGAAGGGAGGGAGGAAGGAAGGAAGGAAGGAAGAAAGGAAGGAAGGAAGGAAGAGAATAAAATTACAACTAAACCGCAGAACAACTACCTCTAAGAACCATGGGAAAGAAAAGCTGGCTGAGTGAAAGATCCACAATTAGAGAGGTGAAGAAAGCACATTGAGAGTGGTAAGAGTGCAGAGGCATGGACAGTGCTAGCACCTGGATATGCTACTCTTTTAATCAGAAGGGAGATACAAGCTCCCACTTGCTCTGAACTCCAGTTCTGCTAGAGACTCTGGGGACCTAGACACATATGGAGAGAAACTGGACTATCTGGCCTTGGGACAGGAACAGGAGGGAAGCTTTCTCTCAGAGGTGCTTGCAGTGATCATTGTTCTTGCACAGGGTGACGGACTTGGAGACCTCAGGATCTCTCCAGTACAGGCTGACTGGCAGCCATTGCTGTTTGCTCCACCCTGATGATTCCCAGAGACCCTGACCCACCCAAATTACAACCCCACCCAATCTGTGTGTATTGGCTTTGCACATGAATGGCCTGTCCTTTCTCCACCTAAAACCTGTCAAACTGCAGCTGAGTCAGAGAGCCTCAGAACTTCCAAAAGAAAGCCCAAGGCCCAGCAGCAGCAGCCTGCTTTGCTTCACAGCTGGGCCTCATCTGGGCACTTCCAAATCCCATACAAAAAGAATGAATCTGCAGATCTTGCTGTAGCTCATGCTGGGTGGCCTCCGACAATGGCTAACCTTGCAACTCCTTGGAGATCCAAGAGCCAGTGTACCTAGGGTTCAGAGTGAGATCCTACTGTATTACAACTCTTCACTTTCATAAGAGACACATGCAAGGGGCAGTCTCAGTGAGCACCAAAGCCCCATTGAAGCAAGTCCTGCCCCATAAGGGTGTCTCCTGCACAACAGTTCTTCCAGTGTAGACACAGCTGGTCATCATAGACAATTGGCCTGGAGGTCAATTCCTCCCAGTGATACCAATAGCAATCAAGGGTTAACTACAACAAGACTGTGCAAACAACCCACAAAGGAGTGTACCAAGAGTGTCCACCTCAGGTGACTAGGGAGGCTGAGCCACTGGGCCCTATAGGACATCTACCACAGAAGGCCACTCTGTCAACTCAAGGAGACTTAGTAGCTACCCAGTACATACAAACAAATGCAGGGAAGCAGCAAAAATGTGGAGACAGCCGGAATCGGTTTGGCTCAGTGGATAGAGTGTCTGCCTGCGGACTGAAAGGTCCCAGGTTTGATTCCGGTCGGCGGCATGTACCTTGGTTGTAGGCACATCTCCAGTGTGGGGCATGCAGGAGGCAGCTGATCAATCTCTCTCTCTCTCTCATCGATGTTTCTGACTTTCTATCCCTCTCCCTTCCTCTCTGTAAAAAAAAAAAAAAATCAATAAAATGTATTTAAAAAATATGGAGACAAAGAAACAAGTCGCAAATGAAATAAATGGAAGAAAGCAAAATACTGGATATAGAGCTCAAAACCATGGTTATAAGGTTACTCAAGAATATTCTAGAAACCTGCAAGAAATTTAGTGAAACCCTCAAGGATATGAAAAAGGACCAATCAGAAATTAAGCATATACTAACTGAAACAAAGAGTAATATATATAAATTTAACAGCAGACTAGAGGATCCTAAATATTAATTCGAAGATTTGAAATATGAAGAAGCAAAAAACACCCAACCAGAAAAGCAAAAAGAAAATAAAGAATCCAAAATATAATGATAGTGTAAGAAGCCTCTGGGACAACTTCAAGTGTATCAACATCCGAATTATGGGGGTACCAGAATAAGAGAGAGAGCAAGATATTGAAAATCTATTTGAAGAAATAATGACAGAAAAATTCCCCTACCTGGTGAAAGAAATAGACTTCCAAGTCTAGTAAGTGTAGGGAACCCCAGACAAGAGGAATCTAAAGAGGACAACAACAAGACACATCATAATTAAGATTCCAAGGGCAAAAGACAAAGAGAGAATATTAAAAGCAGCAAGAGAAAAACAGTTAGTTACCTACAAGGGAGTATCCATATGACTATCAGCTGATTTCTCAACAGAAACTATGCAGGCCAGAAGGGAGTGGCAAGAAATATACAAAGTGATGAATAGCAAGAACCTATAACCAAGATTTCTCTACCCAGCAAAGCTACCATTTAGTATTGAAGGTCAGATAAAGAGCTACACAGACAAGAAAAAGCTAAAGGAGTTCATCACCACCAAACTAGTATTATATGAAATGCTGAAGGGTATTCTTTAAGGAGAGGAAGTAGAAAAGGTAAAGATAAAAAAAATTATGAACAAAAAAGTGACAACAAATATATATCTATCAACAAGTGAATGTAAAAATGAAATAAAAAAAAAAAAACCTGATGAACAGAACAGACTGGTGAATGCAGTAGAATCGGGCATGAAAAGGGAGCAGACTAACAATTCTCAGGGGTCGGGGGAAGGGATGTCGGGTGTGTGGGAAGAGAATGGACAAAGAGTTTACACCTATAGAAGAGATCAGTGAGGCGGGGCAGCGGAAGGCCTGGAGTGGGGTGGGAACTGTGTGGAGGGGAGCTATAGGGGGGAAAAAAGAGGAACATCTGTAATAATCTGAACAATAAAGGTGAAGGAAGGAGGGAAGGAAGGGAAAGGGAGGTAGGTAGGGAGGGAGAAAGAGGAAGGGAGGGAGGGAAGGAGGGGGGAAGAGAAAAAGGTCAGAAATCAATTTTTTTAATGACAACAGTACATCCTTACTTATCAATTACTTTAAATTGAAATGTATTAAATTTTCCAATCAAAAACCTACAGTGGCTAAATGCATTTTCAAAAATACATCACCTGTGAAAGACTCACTTCAGCTTTACGGACACACATAGGCTCAAAGAAAAGGGATGGAGAAAATATTCCATGCAAATGGTAACCAAAGAGAGCAGAAAAGCTACACGAATATCAGACAAAATAAATTTTTAGTCCAAACCTGTCAGCGGAAACAAAGGTCACTACTATATAATGATAAAGGGATCCAGTCAACAAGAGGACATAGAAATTTCAAATAAATATGCACCCAACATTGGAGAAACTAAATATATAAAATAAATACTAATAGACTTGAAGTTAAAAAGAGACAGCAATATAATAATAGTAGAGCACTTTAATATCTCACTTTGAAGGCTAGATAGAGTATCCAAACACAAAGTCAATAAGGAAATGGGACTTAAATAACACTAGATCAAATGACTCTAACATATACACACAGAATAGTCCATCCAAAAAAAGTACACATTATTCTCAAGTCTGGAACTTTTCAGAATAGATCATATAGTAGGTCAGAAAGCAAGTTTTAACAAATGTAATAAGATTGAAATAATATAAAGTGTCTTTTCTAACTTCAATGTCATAAATTTACATGTTAATAACAGGAAGAAAATTCACAAATATGTGAAAATTAAACATCACACTAATGAACAACCAGTGTATTAAAGAATAAATAATAAGCAAAATCAGAAAGTATCTTGAGACAAATGAAAATGCGAACACATGTACTCAAACCTATGGAATGCGACAAAAGCAATATTAAAAGAGAATGTTACAGTGATAAATGACTACATTAAGAAAAAAGAAAGATCACAAATAAACATCCTAACTTTAGGTTACCAGAGTAAGGAAATAATAAATATTGGAGAAAACAATAAATACAGCGGAGACTAGAAGACAATAGAAAAGATGAAGAAAACTAATAGTTGTCCTTTTTTATTGTTGACACTATTACAGATATCTCCTAAACAATACTGACAAACTTTAGTTAGATTAACAACAAAAAAGAGGATTCATTACATAAACTATAAATGAAAGAGGGAACTTTATAACTAATACCACAGAAATACTGAGGATCAAGAGATATGACTAAAGACATATTTTTCTTCTAAATTGATATAAAATGTAAATAAAATTGACATTACATCAAGAAGAAAATGACTATCAACAATTATATATCCACAAAGTAGAATATCAAGAATCAATAGTTTTAGAAACATACAACCTATAAAAACTGAAACATGAAGAAATGTATGTGTGTGTGTGCATATATATATATACATATGTATATATATATATATATATATATATATATATATATACACATATATATGAATGAAAAAAGAAAATGTGAGATATATATGTGTGTGTATGTATGACAACTTTAATCTATTCAGTAATCATACAGTGGGAAACCTATTTTGTGTTCTGTGCTATGCTAGGTATTATGATGATATTCACTAAAGGGTTTAATTGCTATTCACAAGGAACTTAGGTTATCAGAGAAGAGATAAACATGAACACAGCTAACTTGAATACAGATCAACATAAAATAAGTGCTATAATGTAGAAACAAGCAAAGTGTTATGGGCCCAGAGGAGAGAACAGTTGATCTGGTCTGTATCTTATAAATGAACATTAACACCAATTTTATTGTTTAGCCTTTAGTTAAAATTCTAGAAGGTGAACTTGAGAAAATTTAGCATCCATGTTTTGAGAACTGATCTTTAAAACCATAAGGTCAAAGCTGTATACTGCAACTGATAAACATGGAGAGTTATATGACTCTGTCAAATGAAAATGGTGCTGTATTAGTTCAGTGGTTCAGTCTAATGAACCTAATCCTATATCAATATAAATAGAACACAGCCATACCTTTTTCAGTCTAAGCATTAACAAATCAGGCAAAGGAATGAAAATGAAACTGAAGTTACTGTCATCTCATGAAATTTATGATGCCAAAAATATCATTTAAGTTAAGCTGCTGCTATGCCAACAAATGGGACAACCTGGAGGAAATGGACAAATTCCTAGAAACATATAGTCTTCCAAAATTCAATCAGGAAGAATCAGAAAACCTGACTAGATCAATAAAAACTAATGAAATTGAAACAGCAATTAAACAAACAAACAAACAAAAAAGCCTCCTAGCAAACTAAAAGCACTGGACTGCATGGCTTCAGAGGCTAATTTTACCAAACATTCATGTAAGAACTAATACCTCTCCTCCTCAAACTATTTAAAAAATTTAAGAGGAGGAAAGACTTCCAAGCTCTTTTATGAGGCCAACATTATCCTAATTCCAAAACCAGATAAAGACACAACAAAGAAAGAAAACTATAGGTCAATATCACTGATGAATATAGATGCTAAAATCCCCAACAAAATATTAGCATATTAAATCCAGCAGTACATTAAAAAACATTATGTACCATGATCAAGTGGGATTTATTTTGGGATTGTAAGGCTGGTACAATATTCACAAATAAATAAATGTGATATATCACATAAACAAAATAAAAATTAAAAATCACATGATCATATAAATAAATACAGAAAAAACATTCAATAAAAACCACCACATATTTATGATAAAAACACTTGCCACAGTAGAAATAAAAGGACTATACCTCAACATAATAAAGCCTATACATGAAAAAACCTACAGCCAGCATCATACTCAATGGGCACAATCTAAAAAGCATTTCCCTTAAGATCAGGAACAAGACAGGAATGTCTGTTTTCACTTTTATTCAATACTAGAGGCCCTGGAGTCCCTTGAATTAGCCTACACCCTCTCGCAATCCAGGACCTCTCAATGGATGTCGGAGGCCTGGTGCACAGATTCAGCCTGATGCCTATAGGCTAGGCCGAGGGACCCCACTAGTGCATGGATTGCACTAAGCCTCTAGTATGCATATAAGATCTTTGGTTAACCTCTTCCAGCCCTCTCCCCCTTCCCCTTCCCCCTCTGAGATTCATCACTCTGTTCCATGTTTCCATGCCTGTGCAGTGAGCACTTGTCCCCTGGTGGTCAGTGTACCTCATAGCTACCAGTTGAATGTTCAGATACTTAGCCTATTAGCCTTTTACATAGAGACACAGTACTGAAAGTCCTAACCCCAATGATCAGACAAGAAGAAGAAATAAAAGGCATCCAAATTGGAAAGGAAGAAGTAAAAGTTTCATGATTCATAGATGACATGGTATTGTATATAAAAAACCCTAAAGGCTTCATCAATAATGAACTACCAGAAAGAGAAACTAAGAAAACCATCCCATTTCCTATTGCAACAACAAAAAATAAGGTACCTAGAAATAAATTTAACCAAAGAAGTAAAAGACCTGTACCCTGAATACTATAAGATATTGAAGAAAAAAACTGAGTAAGATACAAAAAAATGTAAGCATATACAATGTTCATAGAGTGGTAGAATTAACATCATTAAAATGTACACACTAGTGAAAACAATCTATAGATTCTATACAATCCCTATTAAAGTACCAATGGCATATTTCATATATCTAGAATAAATATTCAAAAAATGTATATGGAATCAAAATGACCCAAAAAATCCTCAGCAATCTTGAGAAAGAATAACAAAATTGGAGGGATCACAATATCAGATATAAAACTATACTACAAGACCATTGTAATCAAAACAGCCTGGTACTGGCATAAGAATAGGCATATAGATCAATAGAAAAGAACAGAGAACCCAGAAATCAACCCATGCCTCCATGGTAAATTAATATTTGACAAAGGAGGCAATAGCATACACAATGGAGTAAAGACAGTCTCTTCAAGAAATGGTGTTGGGAAAATTGGACAGACACATGCAAAAAAATTAAACTAGGCCACCAACTTACAACATATACAAGAATAAATTCAAAATGTATAAAAGACTTACATGTAAGTTGTGAAACCATAAAAATCCTAGAAGATATAGACAGTAAAATATCAGACATCTCTTGTAGCAATATTTTGCTGATATATCTCCTAGTATGAGGCAAACAAAGGAAAAAATAAACTAATGGGACTACACCAAACTAGAAAGCTTCCACATAGCAAAGAAACCATCAACAAAATGAAAAGGAAGCCCACTGCATGGGAGAATATATTTGACAAAAATACATATGATAAGGGTTTAATTTCTAAAATATATATAGATCTTATATGACTCAACACCAGAAAGATAAACAGTCCAATTAAAAAATGGGAAAAGGACCTAAATCAGTGGTTCTCAACCTTTCTAATACCATGACTCTTTAGTACAGTTCCTCATGTTGTGGTGACCCCCAAGCATAAAATTATTTTCGTTGCTACTTCATAACTGTAATTTTGCTACTGTTATGAATCATAACGTAAATATCTGTGTTTTCCGACCATCTTAGGCTCTACAGTAGCGGTTCTCAACCTGTGGGCATCACTAATCATCAAAAAGACCCAAATTAAAATCACAATGAGATATCAACTCACAGCTGCCAGAATGGTTACCATCAGTAAATCAACAAATAAGTGGTGGAGATGTGGAGAAAAGGAAACCTTAGTGCATTGCTGGTGGGAATGTAGACTGGTGCAGCCATTGTGGAAAGCAGTATGGAATTCCCTTAAAAAATTAAAAATGGAACTGCCATTTGACCAAGTGATACCACTTCTACAAATATATCCTAAGACTTCCAGAACACCAATCATTAAGAATATATGCACCTCTATGTTCATTGCAGCATTCTATATAATAAAAGCCTAATATGCTAAGTATAGGGTCATCCTGTCGACCATTCAACCAATCAAAGCATTATATGATAATGATATGCTCAACCACTTGCTATGATGTGCACTGACCACCAGGGGGCAGATGCTCCAACTGGTAGGTTAGCTTGCTGCTAGGGTCTGACGGATCAGGACTGAGTGAGATGGGCCAGACATGCCCTGGAGCCTTCCTACAGTCCCTCCCTGGCTGGCTAACTTCCCATGTTCCACCCTGGCTCTGACCCTGCACACATGGGGTCCTGCAGCTTGACCTGCGCCTCTCACAATCTGGGCTGAGGGACCTCACCCCCCACCCCTGAGTGCATGAATTTTGTGCCCTGGGCGTCTACTTATTTATAATAGCCAAAATCTGGAAACAAAGTGGCCATTGGTAGATAAGTGGATAAAAAAAGCTGTGGTCTACTTACACAGTGGAATAATACTTGGCCATAAAAATAATGAAATGTTACCTTTTGTGACAGCTGGAATGGACCTGGAGATTATAATGCTAAGTGAAATAAGCCACTCAAATAAAGACAAAGCCATGTGATCTCACTTATATGTGGAATCTAATGAACAAAATAAACTGTTAGAGAAAATAGAATCAGAGTCATGGATACATGGTACAGACTGACCGAAGTCAGAAGAGAGGTGTGTGGGACAGACAGAATGAAAAAAGGTGAAGAGAATAGCCAAAGAACATATATGCATAGCTCATGGACATAGACAAAAATGTGGTTAGGTCCAGAGAGAGGGAGAGAAGGGTCTGAGTGAAGGAGAGTTAAGTTGGGGGTGGGGGGTGGGAATAGAGGAAATCTGTAATAATGTCAATAATAAAAAAGTATAAAGCTGCTGTTAGAAAAAAATATTTAATTAAAAATATGACAGACAATTGTATGCATATATGCATAGCCCACAGGCACAGACAATAGTGTGGTGATGTCTTGGGAGGGGTGGGTGCTGGGATAAGGGATTCAATGGGAAAAAAAAACACACAGGAAAACAAAGGGGAAATCAGTAATAGTTTCAACAATAATTATAAATTAAAAAAACAAAAACCTGACAGACTATTCATAGTTTCTTTGTGGGGTGTAGAGTATCTTCCTTTGCACTACCCATTATTGGTTAATAAATCACTTAGAAATAAATAAATAAGACCATGATACTTTTCCTCATTGCAAAGGAGAGAGCATGATTCAAAAGATTAAGAGGATTCTTAAAAAGAACTTCAATGTGGTTTTATGATAATCAAGATCAGCAGCATGTTCCTACTATTATATATATATATATTCCAAAGCACAAATACATTTTTACCTTCCACTGAAATTCTATAGCTGATAGAGAGGATTACAATGATTGCTATTCATATAACATGATGCATTTTCTGAATAAATACATAAGAACATTCTGAATAACCTTAAAAACAATGGATTCTTATAATCTCATAATGTTTCATAGAAATAGGATTGAAATTATTTAGCTAAAACCCAGTAGTTGATAGATCAGGAAGACAAGGTCCAACAGGTAGAAAATTACTTGTCCAATGTTCTCACAGTGAATATAACTCACACTTGCTTCTCAGTCTATATTATTGTTTCCTTAAGAATAGACAATTCAATATGTTAATTAATGTTTGAGGTATAAAAACAAGGCTGACTATTATTACAAGTTTAAATACATGAACACTGGAATCATACTGTTTAGATTAAATCTAAAATCTCCACTTCCTATTTGTGTGTTCAGTCAAATATTAAATAGCCCCATATTGTGTTTCCTCATTTGTAAAATGAAGATGATAACATACCCTACCTCTGAGAGTTATTGTGAGTAGTAATTGAGTTAACAAGTATGAAAGTCAGTTATGTGCCTGAACTATAGTGTGTATCATTATTGCTATTATTGTTATTTTCAGCTACCTAAATCAGTGATTTGGATATCTTTCCATATTGCTATCATTATCTAATCTTAGCAAAATATAGAAACAGCTGAGTTTATCTGCTGTGTAACCATTCTTTCATGGTGAGCCTTCTACATATATTTCTATGCTTTTTCTGACCTCTCTTTCCTTATCTTTGGATAGTCACTGTCCTGTCTATACTGCCTATATCCCATAATTTCAATGTCCTGCTTCTTTTTGTCCACCTCTGGAAGCAATTGCTCTGTTCAAACTGATTCATTCCTTCAGGGCCTCATGAAATAATATCTAAAATGTTAAACATACTTGTTTAGTTTGTTGTCATTTCTAATAATATTGTGTTTTTGAGAGCTCTATCTATAGCATTTTTAATCACCAATGAGATGACTATTTAGGGAATTTTAAATATTGTGGTATAACATCAGGAAGGGGAAACGGAACTAATAACTTTCACATATTTGCTGTTATCTCAGTTAATTCTCAAACATCAGTATATTATTCTCTTCCATTTCAGAGATAAAGAGACTAAGGCTAAGAGAGAACAAAGGATTTGCTTGAAACCATACAACTAATAAATCCAAATACCAGGTTGCAGATGTTGGTCTATTTGGCACCAAATCCTATATATATTTATATATTTTATTGATTTTTCACAGAGAGGAAGGGAGAGGGATAGAAAGTCAGAAACATCGATGAGAGAGAGACATCGATCAGCTACCTCCCGCACACCCCACACTGGAGAGGTGCCTGCAAGCAAGGCACATGCCCCCGACCGGAATCAAACCTGGGACCTTTCAGTCCGCAGGCCGACGCTCCATCCACTGAGCCAAACCAGTCTTGGCCCTATATATTATTTTGATAGAGTTCTGTAATCAGTGTTCCTAAGTTAACACAGTGTATGCAAATTGCTCTTGCGCATTTGTTAAAGCTGGTTCATTTTCTCTAGGAACTGCTGAATTCTCCTCAGGTTGGCATCACAATTAAAAATATACCTAGAATACTTACTGTACTTTATTACTATACAGTGGTACCTCGAGATACGAGTGCCCTAACATACGAGATTTTTGAGATACGAGCCGTCGAGCGAGCGATTTTTGCTTTGAAATACGAGCAACATTTGAGATAGGAGTAATTGCGCGGATCAGCCAGCTGCACACGACCCACCAGTTTACCACGACTCGAGCGTCTCATAGTTTCCTACGCCTCAAGGTTACAGAACGAATTAAACTCGTATCTTGAGGTACCACTGTATATGGAAACATGAGGTATCACTTAAAAGGCATAATGTTCTTCACATGGCAATTTTTTGATAAACTATATACCAAACACATGTCTGTTAAAGATGTGAGATAATTAATGTTGGCCATGAAATAAAAAGAAAAGGAAGAAATATGGGCATGTTTTAAACAAGTCAGTGGCTCTTCTTAGTTATTCCATAGTTTAAGTATTAGATGGTGCTTGTATTAAACCAACAAAATAGATTTTTCACTAATAATTTTGACATGAAAGAAAAAGCACATTACATGAAAGCATACATGTACAATGACACTTGGAATTTATACTGGTCGCTAAGGTGTAAGAGTCCAGTATAGGTGAACTAATTAATATGCAATCACATGTATTAGGATAAATATATCATGAAGTTGTCAAACTATTCAGAAAGGCTGAAGGTTTTATACCTGGAAAAAAGGATTTTTATCATGACTGAATCATCTTATTTTATAGTTCTGCCTAAAAGAAGAAAAGCCAGCTAGATGGTTATATTGATTATTAACTTCTCTAAAGTGTTTCTTTGATAGATGAATCTTCTTAGAAGTCCTCAGAATAATTTCTGAAAGGAACATACCAAAACCTTTTTTTTTTAATTTCCCTGGTTCATTGTATATAATCAGTCAATAAACTGAGCAACTATGATGTTCAAAAAATTATACTAGATGTCAGGGCTAAAATAAAATATCATGGAGCTTAGATGCTGCATTAGAAGAAAAGTCATCCATATAAAGAAATAACACCTTAAATATAGTGGTAAGGATAATAAATGCTCTAGATCCAGTTAACACTTCTACTGCAAACGGTATCAGAATGGAAATAGGCTAGGCTTTGTAGTTGAGTTTATTGCACATAATTGGGGTCTTGCCTAACCTATCTTCTCTGTGACCTCATAAATACATAATAAAGAGAAGTAAATGTGTTTCCTAAAAGAAAAAGTAACAACTGTAAGATAAAACTGGCTCTATATATCTACACAAGGTATAGTCTATGAAAGTAATCTAGTAATTTATAGCTTTAAAACTTTGATGCTGTAAAAAACACAAGAAAAACAACAACACCTTTATTGGATGCTGAGATCACAATGTGACACAAACCAAAAACATCTAAAACAGCAGAAAGCCAACTGCAAATGATAATCATTAACAGAGTACATACGTATAGTATTGCATGTGCCATTATACCCTGTTCTTTGCATATACTTCAAGACAAAGGGCAACAGTGAATAAGAGAAAATTCCTATGAGTCAGTACCAGAAATGTCAAAACAAAGTATAGGAGAAAAGGGAAAAATAAAAAGAACAGTCTAGCCATAGATTATGATTAAAAGCCAGAAGACAAAAAAAAATGATGTAAGAAAATCTGAACAAGTAGCCACAGGAGAAAGATCACATAAAAACAAGGTATTAAGGCAGATCAATGGATCAAAGCAAACACAGCAATAAGAAGGAAGCTAAAGAGAATGCTCAGAAAAATAAGGCAGCCAGGTTACTGAAAGGCAGTCTCTGTTTGGTCATTTCTGTAAGGCTCAGCTAGCCGCTAGGCATACATCCTGAAAAGCTACTATGCTCTTAAAACGTTACACATCTAGAAATTCCTGTCTCCCTCATTCTTCTATAGAATTGCCAATAAGAAAGACACATGGTTTAGGTAGGAACTTTACTATAGAATCCTCATTTCCTTGTTTAAAAAAGTTGTTTTGTTATTGAATAGTTTAGTTAAATAATGGAGAAAATGGTCTTTAAGGTAAAATTTTTGACCCAGGATAGATGTAACTGTTAGAAAGGGCATTTTATTCATAGTTAAGGTTCTTGTGACCATCCACTTGATAAGGCATAGAAGGCCTGGAAAAAAATGCAAGGATTTTAAATGCCTTCTAAAATTTTAAAACAGAATAAGAATGGGTAATTTTAAATTCTTTCAAATTTCTAGTTTGGACAAAGGGCCCTGCTTATGGTTTAGGTGATTCTCTCTCTCTCTCTCTCTCTCTCTCTCTCTCTCTCTCTCTCTCTCTCTCTCTCTCTCCCTCCCTCTCTCTCTCTGAATTCAACTCAAGCATGATTTAGTTAATTTAGGACCTAATTGATTATCATGTTGCTATTTTCATATTTTCATATTTAGAAATATTCCCCCTAACCACAGTCGTAAAATGTTCATAACCGCTCAGATGGTTTAGTTGCTGTAGTGACTTTGTTTCTTTATAAAGACAGCATTTCTAGGAATAATTTCGAAAGAGAGTAGCTGAATTGGATATGTAGAAAGATAATATGAATGTTTTCTTAAGGAATGTGCCAGCTCTTGGGAACCATTATGTATATTTTCAAAACTGTATCTGCACTTTTGTGTGGCATGGAGAAATAAAACCAAACAAAACAAAAAGAACTCCAACCTTCCAGGAGCTTAAAACACTGGAAGAAATATTTAGTTTGTGCTCCCCAAATTGAAAGAAACCTAGTTAAAATCATTCCAGTGTAAGTTAAAAGTGTAACAAGGTACTCTTTCATTCACTTCGCTACTATTTTAGCAAAGACACAGCCAATATAAAGTTTCATTAATTTAAACAAACTTTAGCTCTAGTTACCTAGTCTCTCTACTTCACCTCAGGATGAGGGGCCTGTTTAATCAAGAGAGTAACTTCCATTGTATGGAGACAGAGTGAGAAATGTTCAAGTTCTTGGCTTTGCTTGAGACTAAAAAGAAGTGTTACTGGATATGCATTCTATATGGTTTTGCCAAGAATAAGGAGGTAGATCTAGTTAAGAAGAAATCTATTCTCAGCACCAGCATGAGAAACTGGTGGGCCAAATCTCACCTTAAGGTAAAGAACATAAAATATAATTACTTCTGAAATGGTATTCCTTTTTCCAGGAAACCAATTTATTTCAGTCAGATGAGCTCTTATCTTTGATAAGAGAACATGTTTCATTCTTCCATCACAAAGTAAAACTGGGCTCATAAATTTTAATTTGGGAAGAATATAAGTATAATTCAATTTTGCAAATATTGCACAGACGATATGTGTGTGTGTGTGTGTGTGTGTGTGTGTGTGTGTGTGTGTATGCATATACACTGAGTGGCCAGATTATTATGATATCTGAACCCATAATAATCTGGCCACACAGTATATATCCTATAGAATAAAAGCCTAATATGCAAATTGTCCTCTCGACCAGTAGTTCGACCAGCAAGCAGACCAGCCAACCGCTTATGTCCTCTCCCCTTGGCCCCAGGCTGGCTGGACCCCACCCATGCATGAATTCATACACCAGGCCTTTAATATACATATTATACATATACATACACTGAGTGGCCAGATTGTTATGCTTCAGAGATCATAATAATCTGGCCACTCAGTGTATATCATATATATTATAAAATATACTATAAAGTTTATAATAGTATAAAAAGGACATCTAAGGCTTCCTAATGTATCATTTATTCTCGAAACTTTAAAACTGAGTTACTCATGAAATATGCTATATTTCACCTTTACTTTAAAAAGTCAACTTTCCCTTATATATCATATTCTGAATTATAACCTTACTGGTAGGAACAACAGGATAGTAGCAACACTCTTATTTTTAGCATTATTCCTTATGCCCTCCAGAACATTCCTATGTTCAGCCT
This sequence comes from Lasiurus borealis, assembly GCA_004026805.1. NCBI lineage: Eukaryota > Metazoa > Chordata > Mammalia > Chiroptera > Vespertilionidae > Lasiurus > Lasiurus borealis. The sequence goes on along the minus strand of PVJN01003531.1, from coordinate 6,870 downwards.
CAAAGGAGAAATATAGTCACCGCAGCACATATTATAAAAATCTAGAATAAATGATAAAGTTTCTCAGAGCAGGGTTCTAAACAATATTTTAAGCTAGTTGTGATAAAGGTAGTTTCTCCTGACCCCACATATTGCTAGAAAATTTTCTAAATATTTACTCTCAATCTCTGCACTTATTTCATCTAGTCCTTATCAGGTAACAGTCTGCAGGCTATATTTTGAGCAACACTACTGTAAATAAAATGTTAACCAGAAGTTACACTTTTGGCAACACAAAAGGAAAGCAAAATTTTACACTAGAGCCTTAAATTTGTCTGATGGGAGGAGGCAGTCCTAAGTAGTATGCCACTGTGGAACTGGATCCTGGGTAGGATGCTAGAAGTACATTATTTGTCTCACAGTCTGGTCAAAAGGACATCCTCTAAAATGGAATAGCATGACATGGAAGATTAGTAACTGAGAAAGAAAATGAATCTCAGAAGAAAGATTCTCTCAGGATTTTTAGTATTCTGCAAGTCTAAGATGCAAAAAGTTAGGTTCAAATTTTGAAGTAGTCATAAATACCAATTGGAACAATTCCAAAGTAATTCATGGGAAGCAAAAATACTAGTTATCCAATTTTGCAACTTCTGTTTTAAACTTTTGAACAGCTATTATGAAATTTGAAATTTTACTAACATCTTTGAGTTATAATCATGCTATGTTTCAAAAACTGTGTAAAATGGAGTTTAGTTAGAAACTAAATAAAAACGGAAAGAAATCCTTACATGCTGGTATATAAGAAGTATTTGGGGGAGATTCAATTATTAAGTTACTTGTTTCTGAGTTAAAACATAATCAGCTTTAGGGATACAATGTTCTCCAATCAGTAATAGATGTTTTGTTCTGAAAGAAATGATTTCAAATGTTAATGACCATGAGGTATTCTTAGAGGAGTAGCACATTAACTTAATGATCCTAGAAAATAACAGTGGGCAAATTTGATTTAGCTGTTTATTTAGATCCTAAAAATGGCATGATTCTGCCACAGGTATTAGATAATTAATCTGAATCCAAAAAGTGATGAGAAGAAAGAAAACAAAATAAAAAGTGGCATTGCTGCTTAGGGTGACCAACCCCAGATGGAGTATTTACAGCTGAAGCCAGGGCTAAAAGTTCAAAAGGCAGAAGAAGACCCAGACAGAACTAGGGCCATCAAGGATCAACTTTATTCTTCTGATATTTGTCTGGTGAGAGGTCTGGCCATTATTCATAACTGAATTCTATCACTACTGTTTATAGCTTATTCTTTATTTTTATAGAATTCAGAGATAAAGGGAGAAGGAGAGAGAGAAAAATATCAATGATGAGAGAGAATTATCGATTGTTGCCTCCTGCATGACCCCTGCTGTGGACCAAGCCCACAACCTGGCATGTGCCCCTGACCAGAACTGAACCCAGGACCCTTCAGTCTGAAGGCCAGTGCTCCATCCAGTAAGCCAAACCAACTAAGGCTATTATAGCTTAAACAATGGTGCTCCAGTGCACAAATTTGTGCACATTGAAATTAATTAGAAGGCAGCCAATAGGGCAGGACTAGACAAGACAGGCTGGGCAAGCCCTGAAGCCAATTTCTGGCAGTCTCTCTCTAGCCGGCCACACCTGGGGCAGTGCTACGGCTCAAAGGGCATCTGTGGCTCGAAGGCCATCTGCAGAGTGAACAGGATCCCTCTGGCAGGTGGGGTCCCTTGACCTGGCCTGCAGGGATCAGGCCAAAACCAGCTCTCCAACATTTCCCAAGGGGTCCCAGATTGTGAGAGTGGTTCTCAGGTGATGTACCCCTGAATCGGGCTCTCTCTTCTCTGGTTCTAGAGTGCATCAACCACTGCTGCTACATCACCAGAGATTGTCAGCTCCTGTATTGAGCTTCACCCCCTGGTGGTCATTGTGCATCATAACCACCAGTTGGATGGTCACTTAGCCTTTTATATGTATAGAATAGAGGCCTGGTGCACGAAATTTCATGCACTAGGAGGTGTCCATCAGCCCAACCTGCACCCTCTCATAGTCCTGGACCCCTTGAGGGATGTCTGACTACCACTGGGAGTAAGCCTAAGCTGGCAGTCAGACATCCTTCTCATAATCTGGGACTCCTCACTCCTTACTGTCCACCTGCAGAGGAGGCAGGAGAAGCTCCTGCCACCATTGTGCTTTCCAGCTGTGAGAGTCTTCCCCCTGGTGGTTCATGTGCATCATAGCAACCAGTTATTCTACCATTTGGTCAATTTGCATATTAGGGTTTTATTATATAGGATACCCTGAAGAATATTATTTTTTTTATTTTATTGTGATATAATTGACATATAACTTTACATTAGTTTAAGGAATGCTACAGAATGATTCAGTATTTTCATTGCAAAATGATCACCACAGTAAGTCTAGTTAATTAATCCATCACCACACAGTTAAAATTTAGCATGTGTGATTAGAACTTTTGAGATCTACACTGTTAGCAGTACAGATTGGTTGTTCAGAATAGGTATGGGGATGTAAAGTACAGCATAAGGAATATAGTCAATAATATTGCAGTTACTATATATGGTGCCAATTGGATACTAGAAACATCAGGTGGATCACACTGTAAAGTATATGACTGTCTAACAACTGTGCTGTACACTTGACATTAATGAAAAATAATATTTTTGTAATGTAAACAGTGATTGAATTTTTTTTCATTTGTCTTAACAACTTTTAAATATAAAACAGAGTATCCTGTATAATAAAAGTCTAATATGTTAAGTGTCCAGTTATCTGATCATCTGTTTAACCAATTAAAGCGTAATATGCAAATGATATACTAAGGCTGCTCAAGTGCTTGCTATGACATGCACTGGTCACCAGAGGTAAGACAGTCAACCAGTTGACCAGTTGCTATGATATGCACTGACCACTAGGGAGAAGACACTCCGACCTGTAGGTTAGCTTGCTGCTAGGATCCAACTGATTGAGATGGGCCAGACAAGCCCTGAAGTACTCCTGTGGTCCCTTCCCAGCTAGCCAACCTCCCACATCCTTTCCCGGCCCTGATCTTGGACCCATAGGGCCCCTCAGCCTGGCCTGTACTCTCTTGCAATCCAGGACCCGTCAGGGGATGCTAATCCCACAGGCCAGGCCAAGGGACCTCGTTGGTACACAAATTTGTGCACCGGGTCTCTAGTTATTAATAATGTTATAATTATTACTCTTAGATTTATACAAGGCACACTTACTTCCATACTTACTTTTAATTATTGACTCAACTTTTTGTTTGAGAGGCTAATTTTGTATGAATAGTGTGTACTGTGTTGTATATAAAATTAATTAATTTATATCTAAAATTGCTAATTACTCAGACAAGAAAAAAATGGTCTCAAGCATAAAAAGTAAATTACATATAATATTTAAATATTACACATTATATTTATTTTCACCTATCACTTATTTGCCATACATATCACCCACAAAATCGAAATGTATAGTAAATGCATCCTCCCCACATGATATAGAGTGAGGCTACAATTATGCATTAAAATAGTAAAATAATTCCAGACAGTTGATTTCACATATCTAATGATCAATATATAAAATAAAAATCCAGTAACCCTTGTTCAAAATGACAAATTTAAACACAGTGACAATATACCATTAAACCAAGTGTGGTGCAGGACCTTGCACAGCTACACAGACTGATGCCCAATAAAGGTGGTCCTGCTTATATTTTTACACTATTTTTATAGTTAATACACATAAATTAACTCATTGGATTTTCATAATCAATTGTGAGGTAGGCAAAGCAGCTATATTGGTCTTAAGTTTCTTCTATGACACATATAGAATCTAATGTTCAAAGAACTTGTGTGACAATCCAAGTGCTCAGTGATGAAGTTGGAACCAAAATTCTGGTCTTCTTTTAGTCTAATGTTCTTTCCACTCTAGTGAATAGCTTCATGAAAACAGCATCATATAATTTACCTGCCTATTAATTAGCTTTGCCTTAATAGTTCTTTGATAATATATGATTCCAGAAATAATAAAAATCATGCATAAATAACCTCAAATTGGTATTCATTTGAAAATCTATCATTAATTCAACTGTTAGTCAATCACTATTAAACCAAGAAAACAAAAGTAAAACTAATAAAAATAACATTACTTTTTCTTTCTTTTTAAAAAATTTTTTCATTAATTTTTATACATATCTCTCCATTGCCCCCCCTCCCTCCCAGGCATACCCCAACCCCCCAGTGTTTATGTTCATTGGTAATGCTTATATGCATGCATACAAGTCCTTTGATTGATCTCTTATCTACCTCACCTAACTATAATCTTCCTGCTGTAATTTCACAGTCTGTTTGAAGCTTTACTGCGTCTGTATCTATCCTTTTGTTCATCAGTTTATAATGTTCTTTATTATCCACCAATGAGTGAGATCATGTGATGCTTTTCCTTCTTTGACTAGCTTATTTCACTAAGCATAAGGCTCTCCAGTTCCAACCAGCTTGCTGCAAATGGTAAGAATTCCTTCTTTTTAATGGCAGAATAGAATTCTATTGTGTAGATGTACCATAGTTTTCTGATCTACTCATCTGCTGACGGGCACCAAGGCTTTTTCCAAATTGTAGCAATTGTAAATTGTGCTGCTATGAACATAGGGGTGCATAAATCCTTTCTGATTGGTATTTGTAATTTCTTAGGATACATTCCTAAGAGTGGGATTACAGATTCAAATGGGAGATCCATTTTTAGTTTTTTGAGGAAACTCCATACTGTTCTCCACAGTGGCTGCACCAGTCTGCATTGCCACCAACAGTGCACAAAGGTTCCTTTTTCTTCGCATCCTCGCTAACACTTGTCATTTGTTGATTTGTTGATGATTGCCATTCTGACAGGTGTGAGATGGCATCGCATTGTCGTTTTGATTTGCATCTCTTGGATGATTAGTGACTTTGAACATGTTTTCATATGTCTCTTGGCCTTCCTTCTGTCGTCTTTCGAAAAGGTTCTTTTTAGGTCCTTTGCCCGTTTTTTTATTGGATCATTTATCTTCCTTTTATTAGGTTGTGTAAGTTGGCTGTAGATTTTGGAGATTAAACCTTTATCAGTGATAACATTTGCAAATATGTTCTCCAATACAGTCATCTTTCTTGTTGTTTGGTTGATGATGGTTTCTTTTGCTGTGCAAAACCTTTTTATTTTGATGTGGTCCCATTTGTTTATATTTTCTATAGCTTCCATTGCCTTTGGAGTAGTATCAGTAAAGAAGTTCTTTCAGCATATATCTGAGATTGTGCTGCCTGTGGATTCCGCTAGTATTTTTATGGTTTCCCTTCTAATGTTTAAGTCCTGTATCCATTTGGAGTTTATTTTTGTATTTGGTGTAAGTTGGTGGTCCAGTTTCATTTTTTTGCATGTATCTGTCCAATTTTCCCAACAACATTTTTTGAAGGGCTATCTTGGCTCCATTGAATGTTCATGCCCCTTTGTCACATATTAGTTGAGCATAGTGGTTTGGGTGGATATCTGGGTTCTCTATTCTATTCCATTGGTCTATATGTCTGTTCTTGTGCCAGTACCAGGCTGTTTTGAGAATAGTTACTTTGTAGTATAGCTTGAAATCTGGTATTGAGATCCCACCTACTTTATTGTTCTTTCTCTGAATTGCTATAGCTATTCGTGGTCTTTTTTTGTTCCAGATGAATCTATGAAGAATTCTTTCTAGGTCTGTGAAATATGTCATTGGCATATTAATAGGTAGAGCATTGAATCTGTAGATTGTTTTGAGTAGTATGGACATTTTAATCATGTTGATTCTCCCAATCTATGAGCATGGTATGCTCTTCCATCTGTTAACATCTTCCTCTATCTCTTTTTTCAGTGTCCTGTAGTTTTCTGCATATAGGTGTTTTACCTCTTCAGTTAGGTTTATTCTTAGGTATGTTAATTTTTTTGGTGTGATGGTAAATGGGATTGCTTTTTTAGTTTCTCTTTCTGTAATTTCACTATTAGTGTATAGAAATGCCACAGACTTCTTAGCATTAATTTTGTATCCTGCTACATTGCAAAATTCATTAAGTCAATTAGTTTTGGAATGGAATCCTTTGGGTTTTTTATGTACAATATCATGTCATCTGCAAATAAGGACAGCTTTACTTCTTCTTTTCCAATTTGGATGTGTTTTATTTCTTTTTCTTGTCTAATTGCAATGACTAATACTTCCAGTACTATGTCAAACAGGAGTGGTGAGAGTGGGCATCCCTGTCTTGTTCCTGTTCTTAGGGGAAAATGGTTTTAGTTTTTGCCCATTGAGTTGCCCATTGATGTTAGCTGTGGGTTTATCATATATGCTTTTTATGATGTTGAAGGATGCTGCTTCTATTCCCACAGAGTTTTTATCAAGAAAGGGTGTTGAATTTTGTCAAATGCTTTTTCTGCATCAATTGATATGATTATGTGATTTTTATCTCTCAATTTGTTTATGTGATGTATCACATTTATTGATTTGCAGATATTGTACCATCCCTGCATTCCTGGGATGAATCCTGCTTGGTCATGGTGTATGATCTTTCTGATGTACTGCTGGATCTGATTTGCTAGAATTTTGTTGAGGATTTTGGCATCTATGTTCATGCGGGATATTGGCCTATAATAGTCTTTTATTGTGTTGTCTTTATCTGGTTTTGGTATTACTGTGATGTTGGCTTCATAGAAGGTGTTTGGAAGTGTTCCTTCTTCTTGAATGTTTTTAAATAGTCTGAGGAGGATAGGTTTTAATTCATCCTAGAATGTTTGGTAAAACTCTCCTGTGTAGCCATCTGGTGGTGGGGTTTTATTTGCTGGAAGCTTTTTGATGAC
>PVJN01003530.1:0-100045 GCA_004026805.1 Lasiurus borealis | reverse complement strand
CGGCCAATGGCGCCGCCCACCCTGCGGGTCTCGCGAGGGTCTCCGCGAGGGTGACGTCACCGCCGCGGCGCTCCCCGCGCGACTTGGCCGCTCCGCTCCGCGATTGGCGCGGCCGTTGCCAGGCGACGGCGCGTCCCCCGTCTCGCAGGAATTTTATCGGCGGGAGCGATACAGTGGCTCGTAAACAAAAGTACAAGGGACCCGGAGACCGACCGCCCGGAGCGCCTCCCCACAATGCACCTGGGAACTGCCTCCGGCTCCTAAACTGGCGTCAGGGTAGGGGCCATGGGCTGCACCGCATACTTTGTACAAACTTGTTTCTCCGGTTTTCAGTATTTTTTTTTGTTTTTAGGCAAGAAGGTAAGTCTGTCCCCTGTTCACTCCATCATGTCCGAAAGCAAAAAACCTTCTCTGTCTTTTTTAAACCAGGTTGAGTCGCTTTTAAACCAGATTGCTGGGGGGGTAGGGAGGGAGGGTGTATGGGGAGATATGTATACATGTAACACAATAAAAAAATAGAAAAAAATAAATAAACCAGATTGCTTCCCTTTTCTCAACGTAGAAGTGACATTCTCGCCTGGAACATCACCGGGAGCACAGGCCACTCCCTGATGCATATTGCTCCCTGCTCATCTTAAACTTAGAATCTGCATCGAAGAACCTGTGCTGCATAATGTCTGCAGGAATGAAGCCACGCCGAAACCGGTGTGGCTCAGTGGATAGAGCGTCGGCCTGCGGACTGAAAGGTCCCGGGTTCGATTCTGGTCAAGGGCATGTATCTTGGTTGCTGGCACATCCCCAGTGGGGGGCGTGCAGGAGGCGGCTGATCGATGTTTCTCTCTCATCGATGTTTCTAGCTCACTGTCCCTCTCTCTCCCTCTCTGTGAAAAATTAATAAATGTATTTTTAAAATAAAGTAAATTAAAAAAAAGGATTTCCTGGCATGAACCAGTTTAAAAAAAAAAAAGAAAAAAAGAATGAAGCCAGGATCAATTTGCTACATCCTGCTCAATGGCCCCTCTCACTGTAGAAAACAGAAAAGCGATTTCCAGCCCCATAAATTATTCATCTGTTCACAGGTTTAGTTCTGCAAGAAGATAGGAAAGTTTGGCCGTAATGAAGTGTGTGTTCATGGCAGTCAGCTCTTGGAGTTCGTTTAGGAGTTATGCCATTGTCTCTGGTCGTTTTATTTTCAGGTTGTTGACTTGTGAGAGAAACGGGTGTTGGAGATTCACAAGGCCTCGGAGAAAGACCACCTGCCACCATTTTATGAAGAAAAGCCAGTTAAAATGGATAGCCAAAATGGTCTTAAAGTAGAAAGCAAACAGTTTAAAATATATATATATTGATCTTTCACAGAGAGGAAGGGAGAGGGATAGAGAGCCAGAAACATGGATGAGAGAGAGACATCCATCAGCCGCCTCCTGCACACCCCCTCCTGGGGATGTGTCTGCAACCAAGGTACATGCCCTTGATCGGAATCGAACCTGGGACCCTTCAGTTCTCAGGATGAGGCTCCATCCACTGAGCCAAACTGGCCTCAGCAGAAAACAAATTTGCAGAATACCAGCACACAGTCAGTTGAAGTGTGAAAGAGGCAAACGCTTTTTTTTCTGTTTGCTTTGCTGTCTCTGGTAGGCGGAGTGATGGCTCCCAGAGATGTCCAAATGCTCATCTTCAGAACCCATGGACGTGTTTCTTACCGGGTAAGGAAACTGCAGATATGATTACCTTAAGGGTCTGGAGATGGATGATTATCCTGGATTATCTGGGTGGACCCCGTATAACTAGATTGGGTCCATATAGAAAGGAGGTAAGAGTGTCAGCCTGAGAAGAGATGATGACCAAAGCAAAGGTGAGAGAGAGAGAGAGAGAAGGGAGAGATTTGAAAGCACTAGGCTGGTGGCTCTGAAGAAGAAGGAGGAAGGAACCAGGATCTAAGAGGAAAATGCAGCTTCTAGAAGCTGGAAAGGTAAGTAAAGAGATTCTCCCAAAAAGCCTGCGAAAGAATGCAGTGCTGCTGTACATTGATTTTATGATGCCTGACCTCTAGCACTGTAGGTTTAAGTTACTAAGTTTGTGGTCATTGTTACAGAAGTAATATGAAACGAATACTCCTTGAGCTGAGATTGTGTATTGCATCTATGTGTGCCTCAAGTTTTCCTAGTAGCAACCCTTCACCCTGTAAGGTCCCGTCCAACTCGATTTATCATATTTTGAGTTTCTTTTTGGTTATCGAGACCAGAAATATGTAATATAGAGGAAGACAAATTTAAAGCCAACACCTACCACAAAATATTTCTTATTATTTTTTAAATATGTTTTATTGATTTTTTACAGAGAGGAAGGGAGAGGGATAGAGAGTTAGAAACATTGACAAGAGACATCCATCAGCTGCCTCTTGCACGCCCCCTACTGGGGACATGCCTGCAACCAAGGTACATGCCCTTGACCGGAATCAAACCTGGGACCTTTCAGTCCGCAGGCCAAGGCTCTATCCACTGAACCAAACTGGTTTCGGCCCACAAACCATTTTTAATAAGACCTCAGGAATTAATGTTTTTGTTTACCACTGTTCAGTGCCTAGCGCACTGCTTGCGGTGTTGCATAGTTATTAGAATTTTAATGAAGGGACAAATGAATGGAATACGGTTTCTCCTGCCTGCTGCACCTTAGTGCTTGTAGAAGTAAGGGGCGTGCAGATTTCCTCTCTGCTTTCCTCCCTACCTGCCCCCAGCAAATGAGGGCTTCTCTACTGTCTCCAGGAAGAAAGTCCTAGTCAGCATGAATTTGTACATCTGCATCAGAGAATATGGAAGCATTAAAAAAAAACAAAACAGTTTTGTTTTACAAATAATTGACATTTGTGTGGTTGCACTGTATGACAAACTCTGGATGGACCGACATATTTAGGTGAGTTTACATAGCAAACCCTCAAACGATCAACACTGTATTTCTGATTCTTTAATGCTTTCTGAACAAGCCACAGTAATTATTCCAGGCCTTAACTTCATTTCTCTCTGCAAGAAATGCATATAGGTCCTGGGATGCCTGGCTGAATTACTTTTGTATAGATAAGAATGAATAATGGAGCACAGCTGGTGTCACTCAGTTCATCACGGTTCATAATGGTGCACACGATGTAGCTGGTTCGATTTCTAGTCAGGGCGCATGCCCAGGGTGTCAGTGTAATTTCCCCAGTGGGGCTCATGGAGGAGGCAGCCAATCGATGTTTGTGTCACTGATTTTTCTCCCTCTCCCTTCCTGTCTCTCTAAAATCAATAAAAACATATTTTTAAAAAGGAATGAATAATGGAATTTTCCACAAGGCCCACTTCTAATTGCCATGAAATTATTCTCAGTCTTGGAACTGGGATAGTTTAATTTGGCCTGAAGTGGAAACTTTTTTACTCTAATATGTCTTCTATTTTTTAAGCAGAAGACAGTGCCAGGCTGCGACTAGTCCTAGAAGATGTCTTTATTTGTCAAAGTCACCATTATGTTGTCTACATAATATTAACCTGTTATTTTCTCTGTTTCTGCTGACTGGGAAAATTAATGCTCTGACTGGTAATGTTAGGAAAAACTCCAGTGATAGATGGTACATGTAAATGTAATCAAGACCCTGGTGAGTGTAACTTCCCCAAATGGTATTGAGACACTTTGGAGAAATCCTTCTTCTCTTACTGTCCTTCCATCACTGGAAAAGCTGTGATATGGAATATTTGATTGACTTTATACAGAAAATGAGGAAAAATAATTTTTTTCTCATTTTAATTATCTGAAAATCACAGTAGAGACGTGATTGTGATTATATATAACTCTTCATTGTAGATGATGGTGAGTCTAGATTATGATCAGTTTTAAGTAAGAGAAGGGCCCGTGAGGAGAAAGGATTGAGAGGAAAAGCAAAGAGGTGTATTTTAGGCATTTTCTTTTTTTTTTAATCCTCACCTGAGGATATTTTTCCCATTGATTCTAGAGAGAGTGGGAGGCAGAGAGGAGCCGGGGGAGAAAGAGAGAAAGAAACATCCCAGTGAGAGAGATACATAGATTGATGGACTCCCACACGCCCCCTACTGGGAATCCAGCCTGAAACCCAGGCATGTGCCTGAGCAGAATCAAACTGGCAACCTTGGGTGCATAGAACGACATTCTACCAATGGAGCCACACTGGAGCCAATCATAGTTTAATTGGCAATTTTTTTTTCTTGGTGATAGTTAAGTAATACTGTTTACAACTAGTGAAATTAAGTGAAATGCTATAATTTTCTTCCTAGAAAATTCATTGAATAGTAAAACAGTGTAAACATTTTGTTTTTATATGTAAAATGATGTTAAGTTTCAAGCTCAGATAAATAAATACAAGTGGGTTTTCCCCCTTGGAAGTGGGACAATATTTTGTTTATGAGGACTTCATGCATTTCTGACCCTACCTAATGAGAGCCAATAAAACCCCCATTCTCTGTAATAACTAAAATATTTTTCCACTAATTTAAGGGATCTAGAGAAGGTATAGCTCCTGCTGGAAATCTCTATTTTAAATAATTGGTGGGTATGGTATTCCCATTGGTTCCACTAGAGGGAGCAATTGGTCTTTAAGAAGGTGCTATGTCTTAGTCTATGAGGGAAGAACTTTGAAATAATCTTTCATTATAAAGGAAATACTCTTATCATTTAAATTGAATCCTAATATGTTATTTCCACTAAGCTGTAATTGTTACACAGTCATTTTCTCAAGCAGATTTAGGTTTGTTATGATGGCTTCCAATAATCAAACCAAGCCAAAGTATCAAATGATCCTGCTTACTACTACTGTGTAGACTGGAGTCATGGACCGAGTTTCAAGTTTGAGCTCTGCAACTGATTACCTGTTTGACCCGAGCGGGTCACATAATCCCTCTGAGCCATAATTTTCTCATAGTAAAACAGAGAATATAATACATACTTTATAGGCCTATTAAGAAGATGAAATAAAATTTGTAAAGTGTTTAGCACTATAAGCTTTCAATAAATAGAAGCCGGTAGTATTTTTTTTTTTTTTTGCCTTTTATGCTAAAACTCACATTCATTAAAATTAAACTATTATACACTAAATTCCATTATGAAACAGTTAAGTGTTTAGGAGTTCAGAGAAGACAGACATCCATGTGGATTAGAGTGGTCAGTGAAAGTTTCATGGAGAAAATGAGACTTATATCCTACCATGGGTAAGAGATGAATAGCTTGAGAAGGAGGCATGAAGATACAGTAATCATACTTGTCCACGGCTCCAGCTATTTTAACATGCATTCTAGATCTTCACTGTCCGATATAGTGGCTATTAGCTACAGGTGGCTATTCAAATTCAAATTAATTAAATAAAATGAAAATTTCAGTTCCTCCATCATACTACCTGCATTTCAAGTACTCAGTAGCAACATCAGGCTAGTGGCTATTGTACTGGGCAGCTTACAGCATTTCCTCACGGCAGAAAGTTCTGGACAATGCTGTTCTAGACGTATAATTTCTTTAGGTGTAGAAAAAAGAGGGCTTGCCATTGAGGTAGCGGCCAATATTAATAAAAGTATTAAGGAAAAAATTATGAAAATTTACGTTTTTAGCTAGCATTTTTTTTTTTTTAGTTTGCAAAAATTGTGTGTGTTTATAATTAGGATTAAGTATACTAGAAGTACTTACGTACTGGCTCACATAATATCAAAAAGATAGTCTAGATGTTGTATTTCTTTTTTAAAATATTTTAAATATATATTTTATTGTTTTTTCAGAGAGGAAGGGAGAGGTATAGAGAGTCAGAAACATCGATGAGAGAGAGAGACATTGATCATCTGCCTCCTGTACGCCCCACACTGGGGATGTGTCCGTAACCAAGGTACATGCCCTTGACCAGAATTGAACCCGGGATCCTTCAGTCTGCAAGCCGACGCTCTATCCACTGAGCCAAACTGGTTTCGGCAGATGTTATATTTCTTTATTGAAAAGCTTATAGATTTAAAGTAATTTGCAAATGTGTCTGAGCCATTATTACCTTTCATGGAGAGGAAGTGAAATGAGTCAAATACAGGAAGTATTAATTGAAAACTTTGTATAATTTCATTAGTCATTTAAATAACCAAAATGTAGACATGGTGGGACAAACTCTTAATGTGTTTTTAATAAGGTAAAATAATTTAAAATAAAATAAAAATAATATATGTGAAACAATGAAAATAATTACATAGATTTTTTATTTTTATTTTAAAAACATTATTATTGATTTCAGAGAGGAAGGGGGAAGAGAGAGAGAGAGAGAGACATCAATGATGAGAGAGAATCATTGATCACCTGCCTCATGCATGCCCCATACTGGGGATCAAGCCTGCAACACAGGGCATGTGCCCTCACCTCCCGGTTCATAGGTTGATGCTTAACCAGTGATCCATGCCAGCCAGGCTACATAGATCTTTAAAAGTCACTCTGAATCATAGTTATTTATTTGGTATAATACCAAAAATTGACAGTCAAGCCACTTAATAAACATGACTTTTATATTTGAAAAGCATCTCAAAATCCTGAAGATAAGAAATTCCATCCAAGAGAAAATGTGCCTTCCCTTTTGTAGATAATATGAAGTTTAGATGAGTAGCTACTTTTTAACATTGTTATGCATTTGTGTTGTCACTGTTATTACAACTCCAGAGCTAATCTATAATCTTACAGAAATATCAGTAAATCTGTGTGTGAGTACAGTCCCAAGGTCAGAGAACCTTTTTAGAACAACCGGACTTTCATGATAAAAAAGAGCAAACCACAACAGCTCTCTGGTTTTAAGCCAGGTTTCGTTCAAGTTATTTACTACTTTCTACATAAAAATTGATTCAATCCGAAAAGTTCTTATTATGGCATCTAACTTGATACTTTGGTTGTCTGAACGCTTCATCCAGGAGCTGAGAACTCTGCCTTGTGAATTCTTCGGCTCTACGACTATATTACAGCTTCTTTTGGTTTGTAATCAAACCATCTGTTTTTTAAAATGTGGGAAAGGGCCGAGACCAGTTTGGCTCAGTGGATAGAGCATCGGCTTGCGAACTGAAAGGTCCTGGGTTCAATTCCGGTTGGGGCATGTACCTTACTTGCGGGCACGTCTCCACTGTGGGGTGTGCAGGAGGCGGCTGATCAATGTCTCTCTCTCATCAATGTTTCTGACTTTCTATCTCTCTCTATTCCTCTCTGTAAAAAAAAAAAAAATCAATAAAATATATATATTTTTAAATGTGGGAAAGTTTGATTTAGAAAGAGACCACTATTCATTTGATCATTAATAGAAATCATCTCATGACATAGATAGAATTCACTTTACTGTAAAGATAGGAGATCTCAGAGAGGTCAAATGACATGCCTCAAGTTTTATAGCTAGTAAGGAATGGAATGTGAATATGAACTCCGTTTGCCTGACTTCAAAGCTCTTTCTGCTACCCCCCTGGTGCCTTTCTGATTTCTTGAAATCTTTAACAGTAATGCAGCAAGTCAAGGACTGCTGTCTCTTTCCTGATGAATTCTTTTCCCAGAGCTCATATCTTGAGTGCCTGGCACACAGGAGATTCTTGTGCACTGCTGGTTGTTTTGATTGACTGTTTCTGGTGAAGGCTAACTGGAACAGCCATTAAGCTAAACAGAGCATGTAGCTTATAGGAGACAAGTGCCCTCAGTGGGAGCATTTGTTAAATGTGGGACAGGTTTAAGAAATGATACCTCCTGCTACTGCTGTTATTTCTAACTTAACAGCTTTTCCAGCTCCTCAGACGTGGAGGTCAGAGATTTCATTTGCTGATGAATGATCTTAAGGATAAAAGAGCTGTAACCAATAAATATTTCATTCGTTTTTACTGTTCTACATTGAGAAAAAAGTCTTGAAAACAAAGGTTTGTTATCAGGAAATACATTAAGTCTAATTTGGAAATAATTCTAACTCGCTCAGAGAAGAGAGAGGCAATCTGCATCCTTTCCACTTAGCATATCATCTACCAAATAGGAAGATGGAAATAAGGTTGCAGGCAGCTGACTTTGAGAAAGGAAGATTTTCCTGAATAATCTGGGTGGGCCCCATGTAAGTATAAGGGCCTTTTTAAAGTGGAAGAGGGATGCAATGTGGAAAGCATTCTACCAGCATTGCTTGCTTTGAAAATAGAAGAAGCCACTAGCCAAGGGATGTTGGACAACCTCTAGAAGATGGAAGGGGCAAGGAAATGGATTTTCCCCTGGAATTTTCAGAAAGGAATGCAGCCCTGCTGATTTTTTTTAGTTTAGCCAGGTGAAATGCATTTTGGACTTTTGATCTCCAGAACTCTAACATATTAAATTTGTGTTGTTTGAAACTAAGTGGTGGTCATTTGTTACAGCTGCTATTTTTTAAATTTTATTTTATTATTTAAAGTATTACATAAAGTGAGATATATATCCCCATTGACCTTCCCCCAGCCTCCCCTAGCCCCTGTTGCATGCCCTCATTTCCCCCTGCACAGACACACAGGTGTCTTGTGTCCATTGGTTATGCTTATATGCATGCATACAAGTCCTTCAGTTGATCTCTTCCCCACCCCCCATCCCCAACACTCCCCAGCCCTCCAGTCTGTTCAATGCTTTACTGCCTCTATATATATATTTTTGTTAGGTTATAATGTTCTTTATTTTTCATAAGTGAGGAAGATCATGTGGTATTTTTCTTTCATTGACTGGCTTATTTCACTAAGCATGATGCTCTCCAGGTCTGGCTATGCTGCTGCAAATGGTAGGAACTCCTTTTTTATGGCAGCATCATATTCCATTGTGTAGATGTACCATAGTTTGCTGATCCACTCATCTGCTAATGGGCATTTAGACTGTTTCCATTTCTTAGCTATGGTGAATTGTGCTGCTATGAACATAGGGGTGCATATATCCTTTCTGATTGGTGTTTCTACTTTCTTAGGATAAATTCCTAAGAGTGGGATTACTGAGTCGAATGGGAGTTCCATTTTTAGTTTTTTGAGGAAACTCCATACTGTTCTCCACAGCGGCTGCACCAGTCTGCATTCCCACCAGCAGTGTACAAGGGTTCCTTTTTCTCCGCATCCTTTCCAGCACTTGTCGTTTGTTGATTTGTCAATGGTTGCCATTCTGACAGGTGTGAGATGGTATCACATTGTCATTTTAATTTTCATCTCGTATAGTTAGTGACTTAGAACGTGCTTTTATATGTCTCTTGGCCTTCTGTCTTTCGAAGAGCATCTATTTAGATCCGTTGCCCATTTTTTTTTTTATTGGATCCTTTATCTCCCTTTTATTAAGTTGAATGAGTTCCCTGTAAATGTTGGAAATTAAACCTTTATCGGTGATAACATTTGCAAATACGTTCTCCCATACAGTGGGCTTTCTTGTTGTTTTGTTGATGGTTTCTTTTGCTGTGCAAAAGCTTTTTATTTTGATGTAGCCCCATTTGTTTATTTTCTCTTTAGTTTCCATTGTTAGAGCGGCTAGTGAAAGCTAAACATGTAAAGCATTTAACACTTTTCCTCATGCAATACTGTTAGCTGACAGTTCCAGTGACAAACTCACAGGAAGCTTGACTTTTTCTGTATTGTGAGAGGTGGCCCAGGTAAAGAGGAGCCATCCTCGGCCACTCTATGTATTCATTAACACCCTCTCAATCATTTAACTCGCAAATAAAATATTTTTTGATATCTCCGTCTCTATGTATTCTTCTCTTTTTTGAACCTTTGGGCATTGTTTGTACATCTGTTGTGATTACTTGTTTTGTTTTACCTTGTTTTGAGTTATTTATGAATTTATTTTACTTAACCCTAATGGTTTGGAACAAGTTGATCACGAGGACAATTTTTACTAACTTTTCTATTCCCAGGATGGTATCCGTTTGCATAATGTAGGTAATAATTATTAAATGTTGTTAAGTAAAAATATTGGAAAAGAAGTGAAGGCAAACAGTTTTCTAATATGGCCTAAGAATTCTATAGTCATATCTACTCACATGCCAGTGGCAAAAACTTGATTTGCAAAGGAGACAGAAATTAGTCTCTAGCTAATGTGGTTTTGTGCTCAACTAAAATTGTAGGGAAAGGAGCGAGAACTGAATATTGAGGGATAAAAAGCAGTTTCTCCCTCTATTGGTTTTAAGAATAATTTGTACTCATTAAACGTTATCTGTTATTATGAGTTTAGAAAGCTGTTAAGGATAAAAATTTCCCAAAGGCATAGTAAACTAGAAATGTAGCTAAACGCATCCTGAAAGGCTGTTTGAATTTTAAAAGTTAATCCTTGATTTTGCCCTAACCAGTTTGGCTCAGTGGATAGAGCGTCGGCCTACAGACTGAAAGATCTCAGGTTCAATTCCAGTCAAGGGCATGTACCTTGGTTGCAGGCACATCCCCAGTAGGGGGCGTGCAGGAGGCAGCTGATCGATGTCTCTCTTTCATCGATGTTTCTAGCTCTCTATTCCTCTCCCTTCCTCTCTGTAAAATATTATAAAATATATATTTTAAAAGTTATTCCTGGATTTTGAGCTTCATAGAATTTGAGCTTATAAATCTTACAATTAATACGACTAAAATATATTTGGCTACTTGGGGCCAACGTTTTTAAGAGTACAAGCCAAGCTCGGTCAGTTTTGTGAAGTCTGCCCTTCAGAACATTCTCACTCTTGAATTCCTGGTTTTAATGGCGAACAGAGTGAAGAAGAAAAAGCAAAAGAAAGTTGGGCCATGTCTGTGAGCAGTGGAGAGATCAGTAGAGGTCAACAGAGTTCTGAATATAGTTACAGATATATATTAACTCAAGTTCTGGATGGACTTTTATAACTGATTGGACCATCCAAGATTTTTCAGAAAAAGAAACAAACTAAAAGTGGAAATGAATTTCATTTTCTGGGGATGCTATGGCTTTAACGTGAGGGATTTCTTACAGTGCTAAGTCTTTAAGTTTATGCAAATGCCTCAGCAGCTTGTGGTTAAGTTACTTTACAATGTGGGTGGTTTGCTTCCTTTTTCCTACATGAGTCATGAGACATTCTGAGCAGAGGGGACATAATCCAGAAATGTTTAATTCTAGTTAAAGATTAGGTATAGAAACGGGTATATAGAGACAGAGATCGTCAGGGATAGCAATAGAGACAGATAGAGATGAGGGAGGTTTCTCTCACTCAACCTGTACCAAATAGGATCTCCAAAGCTTGAGCAAAACTCAGCTAAGAGTTCTAAGATAATATATTTCAGAGCACACCTTTACCCTTATTCATGTTGAAATGGGTAATTCCACACTGCACTGTGTATTGAAGTTGAGAAAGTAAAAATTAGGATGGTCTAAAAGAAAGTTACTTAACCTACTTTGCTGTTTCCTGAGACTTAGTGTTTTGGCGATAGACAAGGAATATTAGATGGAAATATAACTGTGGAATTATAAAAACTGCCAGTCTGCTAATAATTTGCTTTTGTTCAAACAGTTTTTAAAATTTTGGCAGTTATTCATAAATCTTAGTCCAGAAAAAAAAGTGTAATTTTTTATTAGAAAAATGTGTACAGTATTAAGAGAGTAAAGAGAAATCAGACCTTTACATCTTCAAAAAAGAAACTTGATTCAGTACTAAACTACTAAATTTGAACTTGTAGGCCTTTGGGATCTAGAGTCACAATTAGAGGAACAATTGGGAATAACAGAATGATGGGTTTTTTGTGTGTTTTTAAAAATCTTTATTGTTGAAAGTATTACAGATAGTATCTCCTACTCCCCCCTTGACCTCTTCCAATCCACATCCACCCCCACACCAGGCCTTCACTACACTATTGTCTGTGTCCACGGGTGAGGCATATATGTTTACACGTTCTTGGGTTAATCTCTTCCCACCTACCCACCCAGAATCACGTTTGAATAGGAAGTTTCAAGTTGTACATTTAGGCGGCTGTTGCTATTTTTGGAATACAAAATAGTCAGTGGTACTCATTTCCTTTCATGTTGAATATCATTTTCATACAAACACCAAATTGAAAGAAAAAAAGCCCAACTTCAAAATGTACCAGTTGCTTTAGCTTCTGAATAAATAACGTTACCACTCCTGTTAGTAAACTTTCACAGTACAGAGGAGCTGGGCATTTTTATAACTTCCAGGCGTCAGGTATAATATTTAGCAGTGGCTTAAGATGCTTCAAGAAATATATATTTATCTTATCTTCCCGCTTCTGCTAAAGACCTACTTTGCATAATTGTTTTCCTGACTGTTCTGCTTTAGGCTGTTACGTCTAATGAAGGGACTTCTGGCCTTCCACTAACTTAACTATTGCTGGTGTCAAAGGACTATTGTCCTTCCCGGTTCCCGCCTCCCTTTGATTCTCAGTCCAAAACAAATGAATGGCAACACGTTTTCTTCACTGCCTTTCAGGATAGAGTTTCAGTTCAGAAGTTCTGTTGGAGAATGAATTCCAGCAGTGTTCCTCATCGCTGCCGGCGGCATGAAAGTCTTCCAGTGTGGAAGGAAGCCAGGGTAAATTCTGCTCTGGGTGAAGTCATTTCTATGTGATAACACATGATCGTGATTCCCGATGCACACTCCACGGCCGCCTTACGGGTTGAAAATGAGGAACATTGATGAACAACAGATTGAAAGATGAAGTCATCTCCACTGTGATTTTTTATTCGGACGCTCTGCAAACACACCAACAAAATGGGGAGGAAAGTCCTCAGAGATGGAGCATTCTTTGGTTGGAGAAGAGAAGAGAGGAGAGGAGAGGAGAGAAAAGGAGAGGAGAGGAGAGGAGTAGGAGAGAAGAGAAAAGAGAGAAGAGGGGAGGAGAGGAGAGGAGAGGAGAGAAAAGGAGAATGCGTCAAAACAGGTGAAATGCAGGCCCCCTTTAGTGGTTCCAGATATCGGGGGCGGAAGCCTGTGGAGTCTTCTTTGAGCTCCACTCCCATTTTCATGAGTGAGATGCTCCTTAAAGGCCCCCGTCTAAGTTGCAAAGTATTTACCCCACTTTTTAAACACACTTCCATATTTCCGTATCTGAAATCTTTACAGTCCCATGAACTTGAGATTCAGAATGTTTATTTTTATTTTTGGGGGTTTTAGAAAAGGGACATAGGGGTGATATACCCTGATTTAATTATTCTCCCCACTGAGTTCTGAGGAAACCCTTGTTATCAAGCACATTAACGGTCATGCAGTGAAGTGTGGGACAATTCAGAGAGTGGGATAAATAAACTCTATCAAAAGGCTTAGGATCGCCGAAACCTGTTTGGCTGGGTGGATGGAGCATTGGCCTGCGGACTGAAGGGTCCCAGGTTCAATTCCAGTCCAGGGCATGTACCTTGGTTGAGGGCACATCCCCAGTGGGGGGCGTGCAGGAGGCGGCTGATCGATGTTTCTGACTATCTCTCTCCCTTCTTCTCTGTAAAGAATCAATAAAATCTATAAAAAAAAAAAAAAGGTGCAGGTTTTGCTACCAAAGGAGATAGAAAAATACTTTCGGCGTTTTTTGGATTTGGAAATTCTGGATGAGGGATTGTGGACCTGGGGCAGAGTTATGTGTCTGGCATCCTGTTAATTCCTGTTTGGCTGATGCTCAGCAGCTGGGAGGAGCCGCTCTGGGTTTCTGACTCAAAGGCTCCTCCATTCTGCGGGGAAAGCCCCGGTCCTCCCCGCGCTCCTCTTCCCAGAAGGGAATTTGGCCTCCGCTGGCCTTTTGCGTGAGCTCCTCGGACATGGCTGTTAGTCTTCAGTCCTGATTGAGCGTCTGTGTTCAGGGCTCAGCCAGGAGAAGAAAGACACAGGAAGATGGGCTTACCCTTCAGGAAAAATGATGCGTGTATTTATATGTATATGTATGTATACATGTGTATATGTTTGTGTATGGGTGCATACATATACAAGCATATCTATATATGTCTATTTCCATATGTCTAAATAATATATAGGTTACACCAAGAAAGGAAAAGAATAATGAAACAAATGTGGCAAAATACTAATCATTGGTCAATTTGGGTAAAGAGTATACAGGAGTTCTTCGTATTATTCTTGCCATCTTTACAGAAAGATGATTTCAACATTCAATTTTTTAAAATTCAATTTTCAAGTATTAAAAATTATCCATACTGATAAGACCGGTTTGGCTCAGTGGATAGGGCGTTGGCCTGCGGACTGAAAGGTCCCAGGTTCGATTCCTTTTGGGGGCATATACCTTGCTTGCACTGTGGGGCGTGCAGGAAGCAGCTGATGGGTGTCTCTCTCTCATCAATGTTTCTGACTTTCTATCCCTCTCCCTTCCTCTCTGTAAAAAAAATCAATAAAATATATTTTAAAAAATATTATCCATACTACAACCTTTATTATAGAACACACACAACTTTACCAGCTTCCCACTGCCCATATGAAGACAAGTTAAGCTCCTCAGCATCATCCTGAGGGACTTTCTAGAATCTGGTCTCACATTGCTTTTTGTTCCTGTGTCCTCTCTACAAGGTGTGCCCCTTCGCCTGCTCTGAGACCACGCTCAGGAGTCACTTCCTCTGCAGTAGCTCCTGGACCGCGGGCAGAGTGAACACCTTTCTCCCGCCACGCACTGCACGTCTGCGTGCCCTGCAATTACAATGAACCCTTAGCCTCCAATGTGATGGCACTTGGGGAGGGGAACTGTGGGAGGTAATGAGGGTTACTTGAGGGCATGGGAGTGGGAGCCTCAGAAGAAGAGACACCAGATCAGGTTCTCGCCAGGGACCGAATCTGCTGGCATCGTGCTCTGGGACTTCCGGAGCTCCAGAACTGAGAACATGAACTTCTGTGGCTCCATCCGTGCTGTCTGTGGTGTTTGTTACGGCAGCCCGTGCAGACTAATGCCTCCTCTGTGTCTGCCCTGCACCTTGCTGAGAGGTAAACTAGTAAACTATTAGGACTGTCTTTTCATTGGTTGCTGATGGGTCTTTCTCTCCCACTGGGGAGTGTACCCTGAGGGCGGCAGCTATGTGCTTTACTTTTCTGTCAAATCCCTTTTATCTTTTTTAAAAAATACATATTTTATTGATTTTTTACAGAGAGGAAGGGAGAGGGATAGAGAGTTAGAAACATCGATGAGAGAGAGACATCGATCAGCCGCCTCCTGCACAGCCCCTACTAGGGATGTGCCCGCAACCAAGGTACATGCCCTTGACCGGAATCGAACCTGGGTCCCTTGAGTCCGCAGGCTGACGCTCTATCCACTGAGCCAAACCGGTTTTGGCTCCCCTTTATCTTTTAAGGGCTAGCTGTGTTCTCTGTGGATGGATGATGTACATCAAAACTGAAACATAAAAAATATACCGTGCCTTGGCCAGTGTGGCTTAGTTGGTTGGGCATCATCTTTTGCACCAAAAGGTTGCTGGTTCGATTTTTGGTGCAGGAGGCAGGGGATCGTTGTTTCTCACATCAATGTTTCTTGTTCTCTAAAAATCAATGGACTTATTTTTAAAAAATAAAATAAAAAAGCCGAGACCTGTTTGGCTCAGTGGATAGAGCGTTGGCCTGCGGACTGAAAGGTCCCAGGTTCGATTCTGGTCAAGGGCATGTACCTTGCTTGCGGGCACATCTCTAGTGTGGGATGTGGGGGAGGCAGCTGATCGATGTCTCTCTCTCATCGATGTTTCTGACTTTCTATCCCTCTCCCTTCCTCTCTGTGAAAAATCAATAAAATATATTTTTTAAAAAAATCAATGGACTGTTCTTAAAATAAAATAAAATAAAATAAAAGTTGCCCTCTAATTACTAACCACATAACCCGTGGAATTCCACACATTTCCTCTCAGTTCTGGCATTTCTTCTGCAAAATCAAGGCTTGAACTAGATAATCTCTAAAGTCATTCTCAGCCTGAGATCACTAAGATCACAACACAGATTTTGTTTTTATTTTTATTTATTTATTTTTTAAAATATATTTTACCGAAACAGCAATTCAGCCAGAAACATCAATGAGAGAGAAATATCAATCAGCCGCCTCCTGCACACCTCCCACTGAATGATGTGCCTGCAACCAAGATACACGCCCCTGACTGGAATGGAACCTGGGCCCCCTCAGTCCGCAGGCTGACGCTCTATCCACTAAGCCAAAGCGGTTTTGGCTTATTTTTCATGTACATTTTATTTTTCAATTACAGTTTACATTCAGTAATATTTTGTATTAATTTCATGTTTCCATCAGAGTGGGTAGACAATCATCTACTTTATAAAGTGAACCCTTCAATATTTCAAGTATCCACCTGGCACCATATGTAGTCATTTCACTACTGTTGACTATATTGCCTCTGCTATACTTTGCGGCCCCATGATCGCTTTGTCACTACCAGTTTGTACTGTTTCACCCCTTCACCTTTTTCACCCAGCCCCAGCACCCTCTCTTCCGGTAACCATCAGTCTGTTCTCTGGACTGTGAGTCTGTTTCTGTTTTGTTCGTTCACTTATTTTGTTCTTTCAGTTCCATATATGAGTGAAGTCATACGGTATTTGTCTTTTTCTGACTGACTTATTTCACTTAGCATAATACCCTCTAGGTCCATCCATGCTGTTGCACACAGTAAGGTTTGATTCTTTTACATGGCCAAGTACTAGTCTCTTGTATACATGTATCACATCTTCTGTACCCATTTTTCCGTCAATGGACACTTAAGCTGCTTTTGTATCTTGGTTATTATGAGTAATGCTACAATGAACATAGAGGTGCATATAACTTTTCAAATTAGTGTTTTGGATCTCTTCAGATAAATACCCAGAAGTGTGGAGTTCCTGGGTCATATACTAGTTCTATTTTTAATGTTTTGAGGAATTTTCATACTGTTTTCCCTAGTGGCTCTACAATTTACAGTCCAACCCAACAGTGCACAAGAGTTCCCTTTTCTCCGTATATTTACCCACACTTATCGTTGATGTATATTTAAATGCTTTGCACATAAATTTTTTTAAAGACTGTTTTTATTGATTTCAGAGAGAAGAAAGAGAGACAGAGGGATAGAAACATGATGATGAGATAGAATCATCGATCAGCTGCCTCCTGCATGCCCCCTACTGGGGATTGATCCTGCAACCCGGGCATGTGCCCTGACTGGGAATCAAACCGTGTCCTCTTAGTCCATAGGTTGATGCTCAACCACTGGCCAGGCTGCACATAAATTTTTTACTAAATTAATTGCATGCAGAGTTGAAGTAACTTATGCTAACTCATACCCTGAATCGTAGGGAAAAAATCATAGAGAAATGAATTACATGTAAACCAAAGCCCTCCTAGACATAGAGCAACTTCCTCACTGTTTATATCAAGTTTCACTTATCTTTGTTCCCAGGACTATTAGCCACTGCCTTAATGATTTCCTTTTCCCCATTTTTTGTTTCTGCCAATTTAATCTCTTACGCTACAACTAGTTACTGGTTTGTCTTTTTCTTTTCCGCTTCATGTGCTTTCACGATAAAGATAAAAGGTTTTGCTGGGTTATCAAAAGGCATGACACTAACAGAGCAAATTATGATTTTCACATAGGTTCTAGAATGTTCTGCAACATGTTTATTTTGTTGATATTTTTACAGAAAGAAAGGGAAAGGGATAGAGAGTTAGAAACATCTATGAAAGAGAAACATCGACCAGCTGCCTCCTGCACACTCCCCACTGGGGATGTGCCCGCAACCAGAGTCTATGCCCTTGGCCGGAATCAAATTTGGGACCCTTCAGTCCGCAGGCTGGCGCTCTACCCACTGAGCCAAACCAGCTAGGGCGTTCTGCAACGTGTATAAATTGGTTGTTCCTCTTTTCCTTTACTCGATGTCAAATTTAATTGTTTTTAGTTTTGAGGGTCATGGGAATAAATGTCCACTTACTCGCATTATATGGTCTGAGCCCTTATAGTTACCTCATAACCCAAACCAATATTAGTCGTTCTAATAAAGAATTAGAATAATTGTTTGGACACCTCATTGCACTTTGACTCAGATACTTTATCCCAATAAGTCATGTATGTTGCTACAGGAAGTATGCTCTTACACAAGCTGACTTAGAGACGCACTGCAAGAGCAAACTCTTGACTGTCACTGTTGCTGCTTTCGGTCCAAGTTCAGGTCTGTCCCTCTGCACGCTCCCTTCCACCGCAGAGGCCAGAGCAGCACGTCAAAGCCAAAGCACATCAGGTCCTCAGAGTTCAGATTCTTTCCTGCTTCCCTGTGAGGGGTCAGGAATATAAACATCCTCAATGGCTATTGCAGGAGGGAACATCAGTCCATCAGCAGACGCTAACAGGAAGCAAAGGGACATTCTATTTATTTTTGTGACGGCCAAGACAGACGAGTTGGGTTCTTTCAGCCAAATCTGTCAATGAAACGTAAAAAACATCAACGCCTTAAAAGGTGTAGTCATTTTGGTTAGTTTAAACCCCACAAAAAATATTGAAGGCTGTTTTTCCAGTTCTTTTACTTACTACAATCGATGCAATGCTACATTTTTATAATACTGGAATTTTTACTGTATCTTGTTATATTTTAAGCTGCAAACCAGAAATGTAATGGTTGCCGCAGTCTGTTGGGATTCATATTTTGATTCCCTTAGACTTTAATTAAATTTCCCAGGGATTTCCTTTCCAGACCTGGGAGGATGTGTATGTACTGAGCAGAGCGACCACTCTTCAGTTTGTGACAGGGTTCGGGAAGTGGCAGATAAGGCCAGGCGTACCTCAATCTGCATATATCCGTTTGTATCCACTCCATTATATCAGAGTCAGTTGTGTTATTTATGGCCTGTGATGGCAGATAAAGCAAAAATGAAGCACAGTGTAATAATGTAACCAAGCCCAGTGAAGGAGCAAAAGGGAGTGTAATTTGTATTTTTTATGAATATTTCCAGAAATAAATCAACCTGGGCATGTGCCCTCTCCAAGAACTGAACCGAACCTTGACCTCCTGGTTCATAGGCTGACGCTTAACCACTAAGCCATGCCAGCCAGGACTGAAATTTAATAATATACTATTTGTAAGCTAAAAATGACCATGTTTTTAAAATTAATTATTCTTTTAAAAAAACATTTTTTTTTGTTTGTTTAAAGTATTACATATGTCTCCTTTTTCCTCCATCGACTCTTCCCTGGCCACTCCCACTCTTTTGCTTATTCTTTAATAAACATTGCATTCTACATGGAAATAACTCTAACTCCCCTGCACTGAACCCAGCTACATGTGTTTATTTCAAGAATAAGCAACCAAGTTCTGTTTCTTCATTTTCACAATCACTGTGCTATAATTGTTTATTTTGAATCTATGTTGAAACACAGGCTTCCATAGTACAGGTTCAAAACCATGATTATAAGGTTTTTCAAGAATTTCCTAAAAAACACTCAAATGGAAAAGCAACATATGGCCAAGGTCAACATCCAGATCAGGGGTTAGAAATATAAACCGAGCCTAAAGCAAGCTCCAGTGATATACAACCATTTATAAGCTTTGGTTAGTTTTATCAAATATAATAGGTATTTATGATAACTTTTCTGGTGAAGGTATTTTAGTGGAAACATTTAAAAGCTAACCAGAACTGATTGCAAAGAACAAAGACAAGGATGGTACTATTATTTCTGGAATTTACAATTAAATAATATTTTTATAAATTCCTGATAAACATTTTTATTTTAGAGCTTTCCCGACCATTTGTGTATGTGTTTTTTTTTTCATGTGAAAGAAACATTTGAAATTAAAGTGTCCTTCATCCAACTATGAGTGAAGATAGATAGATTGATACATCTCACTATCCTGATTCCATCCACCATGAATATGTGAAGATCAGTTTGACAAAGCCATTGACAAATTTGCAGAAGTGAAGGCTCAAAGCCAGAAACTGCAATGGGATTATTCATCACCCTGGAAAATCAACATGTAGGTATACATATTTTTCTAAAAATATATTACTGTACTTAAAAAGTTTTAAAACGTTGAAGCAACCAAGATGGCGGCTTAGGTAAACACCTAAACTGCTGCCTCACACAGCAATATCAAAACTATAACTAACGTGCCAAAACCGGTTTGGCTCAGTGGATAGAGCGTCGGCCTGTGGACTGAAAGGTCCCGGGTTCAATTCTGGTCAAGGGCATGTATCCTGCTTGTGGGCTCATCTCCAGTGGGGAGTATGCAGGAGGCAGCTGATTGATGTCTCTCTCTCATCGATGTTTCTAGCTCTCTGTCCCTCTCGCTTCCTCTCTGTAAAAAATAAATAAAATACATTAAAAGAAAAAAACTACAACTAACAGATAAAATGGACACCATCCAGAACTACAGTAAAGCTGACTGAATGGAAAATCTACAACTAAAAGGAAAGAGAAAAGCACATTGAGACTCGGAGGAGCTGCAAAAGGCTGAGGTACGGAGATGCACACTGAGAAGACTGGCGGCTGAGCGCGTGGCTGGCTTTCTCTAGCGGGAGGGAGACAGAAGATCCTGACTGCATTTAACTCCAGTCCTGGGCAAGACCCTGGGGACCCAGACTCATTCGGGGGGAGTCTGGACTGTCAGGAAAAGAGAAAAGCACACTGAGACTCAGGGGAGTTGCAGAAGGCAGAGGTCTGGAGGCGTGCGAGTGCAGAGAGGACTCTCTGCTGAGTACGCAGCTGGCTTTCTCAAGTGGGAGGAAGACGGAAGCTCCCAACTGCACTGAACTCCAGTTCCGGGTGAGACTCTGGGAACCCAGACTCACTTGGGGAGAATTTGGACTGTCTGGCAGCAGGCAAAACTTGAGGGGGCTTTCTCTCAGAGTAACTTGGGGGAATTTAGATTGTTTTGTAGCAATTACGGAAGGACATTGAGACCCAGGGGTTACATAGAGCAGAGCTGATGGGAAGCCAAAACTGTCTGCTCAGCCCTGACACTCCGCCCCAAGCTGAGCACAGAGGCTTTTGCAATTTTGCAAGTCTCGTCTCATAAGGGTGTCTCCAGCACAGAAGTTCTCCCAGCATAGACACAGCTTAACCTCACAACCAGTTGGCTTGGAGGTCAATTCCTCCCAGTGATACTAACAACAATCAAGACATAACTACAACAAGGCTATGCACACAGTCCACAAAAGGGTGCACCAAGAGTGTCCACCTCAGGTAACTGGGGAGGTTGAGCCACTGGGCCCTATAGGACACCTAGCACCCAAAGCTACTCTACCAACTCCGGGAAGCAGCAAAAAGGCAGAGGCAAAGGAACAGATCACAAATGAAAGAAATGGAGGAAAGCAAATGATCGGATATAGAGTTCAAAACCATGGTTATAAGGTTTTTCAAGAATATCCTAGAAAAGGCCAATAAATTTAGTGAGATTTTCAAGGATATGAAAAAGGACCAACTAGAAATTAAATATACACTGACTGAAATAAAAAAAAATATTATACAGAGAGCTAACAGCAGACTAGAGGAATATAAGAATCAAGTCAAAGATTTGAAATACAAAGAAGCAGAAAACACTCAACTGGAAAAGCAAAAAGAAAAAAGAATCCAAAAATTTGAAGATAGTGTAAGGAGCTCTGAGCCAACCTCAAGCATGCCAATGTCCGAATTATGGAGGTGCCAGAAGAAGAGAGAGAACAAGATACTGAAAACCTATTTGAAGAAATAATGACCAAAAACTTACTTTTTATGAAGATAAGATTTTGCCCCTCCCAAAGCCAAAGCCAAAGCCAAGGCTTTGAAGGCAAAGAAAGCAGTGTTGAAAGGCGTCCACAGCCACACAAAAAAGATCCACGTGTCACCCACTTTCTGATGGAAGACTCTAAGGCTCCAGAGGCAGCCTAAATATCCTCGGAAGAGCGCACCCAGGAGAAACAAACTTGACCACTCTGCCATCATCAAGTTCCCCCTGAGTATCGAGTCAGCCATGAAGAAGATAGAAGACAATAATACACTTATGTTCATTGTGGATGTCAAGGCCAACAAGCACCCAGATCAAACAGGCTGAGAAGAAGCTCTATGACATTGATGTGGCCAAGGTCAACACTCTGATCAGGCCTGATGGCGAGAAGAAGGCATATGTTCAACTGGCTCCTGACTATGATGCTTTGGATGTTGCCAACAAAATTAGATTCATCTACTGAGTCCAGCTGCCTAATTCTAAATATAAAAATTTTACACTGTAAAAAACAAAAACAAAAACAACTTATCCCACCTGGTAAAAGAAATAGACTTCCAAATCCAGGAAGTGCAAGAATCTCAAACAAAATGAAACCAAAGAGGACCACACCAAGACACATCATAATTAAAATGCCAAGGGCAAAAGACAAAGAGAGAATCTTAAAAGCAGCAAGAGAAAAACAGTGAATTCCCTACAAGGAAGCACCCATACGACTGTCAGCTGATTTCTCAACAGAAACTATGCAGGCCAGATGGGAGTGGCAAGAAATATTCAAAGTGATGAATAGCAAGAACCTACAGCCAAGATTACTCTACGCAGCAAAGCTATCATTCAGAATTGAAGGTCAGATAAAGAGCTTCACAGAAAAGTAAAAACTAAAGGAGTTCATCACTGCCAAACTAGTATTATATAAAATGCTGAAAGGTACTCTTAAAAAGAGTAAGAAGAAGGTAAAGAAAAAAATTATGAACAACAAATACATATCTATCAACAAGTGAATCTAAAAATCAAGTGAATAAAAAATCTGATGAACAGAACAAACTGGTGAATATAATAGAATCAGGGGCATAGAAAGGGAGTGAACTGAAAATTCTGGTGGGGGGAAGGGGTTTAGGGGTTAGGAGAAGGGAATGGACAAAAATCATACACCTATGGATGAGGACAGTGGGGGGAGGTAAGGGCAGAGGGTGTGGTGGGAACTGAGTGAAGGGGAGCTATGGGGAAGAAAGAACAATTGTAATAATCTGAACAATAGATTTATTAAATTAAAAAATAAAAAAGTTTTAAAATGTTGCTTTTATTGTTTCTACTATTTTTTACTAGCATTATTTGATATGCCAAATATAATAAAAGAAAATTGTCACTGTCTGCATTTCCTTACTGGACATATTAATTATTTGTTTCATTTCATCATCGTTTGTCATCTAGAGGAAAATGTGTTAAAAATCGTTCCTTTCGGATATCAAGTATACTAGGAATGCCACTGCGTCTTTTCATTTTATCTCAAAACAAAAATGTATTCTCAGTCTTTTTATTACCACAATTATGCTTTTGAAAATTATGCCCCAAAGCAGTTCATTTTAATAAGATAAAGTCAAAATAACCAAGCAATAGAACAACCATTAAATATAGTTCCTCTCCACCATAGATTTCAGCAATAGTTTACATTACTAATAAATGTATGCTTTTTGTCAACTGTTTTCTATAAGCTGACTAGGATAAAATAATACAAAAATTCGGCCTGCTGAAATGTAGACCACAAAAAGACAAACAAACCCGGAAATGAGTATCTCATAACAACTAAAAATAGTTGAATCTCTAATTTAAAATCTTCCACTACATGTACAGGTAGTTTAACGATTCAATTCTAGCAAATGTTTAAGGAATAAATATCTCTCCTTTTCAGAAAATAGAAACAGGCAGCACTATCCAGCTTAATTTATGAGGCCAGTATAACCTTCATATCATAACAAAACATAAACAGGAAATGATGAGGAAGAAGTTTCTGGACAATCTCAATCACGAACA
This sequence comes from Lasiurus borealis, assembly GCA_004026805.1. NCBI lineage: Eukaryota > Metazoa > Chordata > Mammalia > Chiroptera > Vespertilionidae > Lasiurus > Lasiurus borealis. The sequence goes on along the minus strand of PVJN01003530.1, from coordinate 76,407 downwards.
TAAACACCAAAATTCTTCACGTCAGCTCACCAAACATGCACAAATGATAAGATGTTGCAAATAAGTTGAGTTTGTTGTAATAATCCAATGTTCGTTTAACATTAGAAAATCAATCAGTAGAATTTACCACAATGACAGAAGAAAGGGAAAAAGTTAAATGATCGTCTTACCAGAAAAGCAGTTGATTAAAGTCAGCACTTGTTTGTGATTAAAACATATCTTTTGGCAAACTTAGAAGAGAAGAGAATTTTTCTTTAACAGGAGATAACTACAAAACACCGACAGCAAACACCATGGAAATACTGAGAGCTTTCCTTCTGAGATTAGAATAAGACAAGCGTGAGACCTGTCACCATGGCTAGACAGCCTACCGCCACTTTGCTACCTGCCAGCAGAATGAAAGCCAAATCGTGTTCTACTTCCTTCTGCCATTTGAACTTACTCACAATTCCACTTTCTGGTGCTCTCTCAATTCACACACTCTGAACTTCATACATTGAATTCAGAGAGTAAGGCCCTCTTTGCTGATGATGTTTTCTCCTCCGCGTGTACTCAATCAGTCACAAAAGTCTCTCTCAGAATTGTGTTCAGCATGTGAATGTCCCTGCTGCACATTTGTATTGAGATGTCAGCTCCTTTGGGATCCGGGAACAATTTTATTTTTGTTATACTTAACAAGTAAACCTGTTTTATAGAAGAAAAATCTAAAAATATCTATCTTGCAGTATGTTAACCGAAAATACATTCCTGTTGAAAAGGTTTGTGATAACTGAGACATGATTTAAACTGTTGAATGAGAATAATATTCAAGCTTCTAAGATGCTAAGTAAAGTGATATGGTTAATTTTAGGAAAGTCTTGCTCATCTGAATGTAATGGTTATAGCTTCTAAAAAATAGCATTAAAAATGCTAAAGGAGCATTGCTCTGGCTGGTGTGGTTCAGTGATTAGAGTGTTGGCCTGTGGACCGAAGGGTTATGGGTTTGATTTCTAGTCAAGGACATGTACCGGGGTTGCACGTTCAATCCCCAGTCTGGTTGGGACTTACGCAGGAGGCAACCAGTCGATATGTCTCTCTCACATCTCCCCTCCCCCCACCGCCTTCCACTCTTTAAAATGATCAATGGAAAGAAATGTCCTTGGGTGAAGATTAACAAAAAAATAAAGAAGCATTATTTTAAAACTTATATTGCTACCTACTGAGTGACCTATGTGCTGTTCTATGTGCTTTCCACGTTTTACTGAGAAAAAATTATATTGTGTTCAAAATATCTGACTGTGTATTTTAGGCTAAGTCTTGGTTGCACAGAATATTAATGAGTCCATGATACACATATATTAGCATTTATGACTATAATGAGAATAGCTAGTGATAGTGATTTGCTGATATTCCCATGTGTTCCTTTCACCTTTTAAAACGCAATAACCCTGTGTTGTAAGTACTGTCATTATCCTTATTTTACAGATAAGAAAACTAAGACACAGACAATAAACATTTGCGCAGTATCACATAGCTGATAAATGGCAGAACTGATACATCATTCTAAATCAGTGGTTCTCCACCTTTCTAATGCTGTGATCCTTTAATATCTGTGTTTTCCGATGGTCTTAGGCAACCCTGCTCGTGACCCATGGGTTGAGAACCACTGCTATAGAGCCTAAGACCATAGGAAAACAAATATTTACATTACGATTCGTAACGGTAGCAACATTACAGTTATGAAGTAGCAACGAAAATAATTTTATGGCTGGGGGTCACCACAACATGAGGAGCTGTATTAAAGGGCTGCGGCATTAGGAAGGTTGAGAACCACTGTTTTAAATAATCTGACTTCAGAAATCCCGCTCCTCACTGCCATGCTACATACCTCATGGATATGAGGAAAACATGTAGAAGAAAAGTCGCTTTGTGCAGCATTTACTTTGGCTAAATTTTGCAATAACATCATTATTTATCCTTTAAAATTATAAAGCCCTAATGGTAGAATTAATCTGGATAAACTGAAAAGCATTAGTATTACTAATGACTACATAGAGTCTTGAAGTCAAATAGAGACTGAAGATTTAGAAAAATTATGTTTTGATGAAGTATGAGATTTCAGATATGTCACAGTAAAATGGTTTTACATACTTCTTAATGACTATTATTAGTAAGCAAAAATGTCCCTGCGTGACTTGTTTTGTGAAATGGCTCTGAGGACATTGAATATAAGTTAAGTCTGCTCTGATTTATTTAGACTTTTAAAAAATATATGTTTTAATTGATTTCAGGGAGGAAGGGAGAGGGAGAGATAGAAACATCAATGGTGAGAAAGAATCATTGATTGGCTGCCTCCTGCATGCCCCCTACTGGGGATCAAGCCTGCAACTTGATCATGTGCCCTTGACCACATTCGAACCCAAGACCCTTCAGTCCTCAGGCTGACTCTCTATCCACTGAGCTAAAACAGCTAGGGCTCTTTAGCATTCAGTAACACCCTGGGCAGTTTTGGGGAACATTGTGAAATTTGCTATAACTATTAAGATTACATCTTTATCAACTGCAACAAAAAGTTTACAGTTATACATACCCCCCACCCCCACTAAGACAAAATGGCATAGAGTAGAGTACCCTGTTTTCTGCAAGTTCATATTATGCACTTCACTTTTAGGGAAGACTCTTGTACTCATTCTCACTGAATGAAATCTAAAGGTTTCTGCTTTTATTAAAAAGGCAATTACATACTAATGTACATTCTTTATTTTGTAAAAGCAAAGGACCATAATGAAAAGCTTTGGAAAGCAGGGGAGACCTGTACATTGACTCTGTCAGATAAGAGAAACAGTGCAACCACAGAGAATACACTTAACTAGTTCTTTTTTTTAAAATATATTTTATTGATTTTTTACAGAGAGGAAGGGAGAGAGATAGAAAGTCAGAAACATGGATGAGAGAGAGACATTGATCAGCTGCCTCCTACATGCCCCACAGTGGAGATGTGCCTGCAAGCAAGGTACATGTCCCCGACCGGAATCGAACCTGGGACCTTTCAGTCCACAAGCCGACGCTCTATCCACTGAGCCAAATCGGTCTCGGCAACTAGTTCTTTTATGTAACAAGAGTTTTGCTAATCTTCATATCTTCCTTTGGTGTCCTGATTAGCCTTTTTTTTTTTTTTTTTGCTCCATTTATCTTTAATTAACACGCATCTTTTCATAGGAAAACATTTATGTTCCGATCCTATGAATTCAGAGTTTATTATAATTCAGAGAACAAACCTCAAATTACTTTTGGTATAAGTGCAGAGATCAGAGGGTTTAGCTCAACAATCTGGCCCATTCTGAACCAGCATTTGCAGAGTTTTTGTTAACTGGTTTGCAAAAAGCAGGTAGCTTCTTCCATTCACAAAGAGCAGAGAGAGAGAAAGCTGTAAATGAATAGAAAGCTTTTTCCATTTTTCAGCCACGCACTGTGCAGGCAGCCGCATGTTGATAAAAACAGCGTTTTGCCCGTTAATCAGGATTCTTCAGCTTGCTATTTTCAGGGGTCTCTGAACCTTTGAGGCAGCGGTTCTCAACCTGTGGGTCTCGACCCCTTTGGGCTCGAACGACCCTTTCACAGGGGTCGCCTAAGACCATTGGAAAACACCTATTTCCCATGGTCTTAGGAACCAACACACCGCTCCTTGGTGTAGCAAAATGTAGTAATGTAGTTTACTGTTGTCATATGAAGACTGTTGCCCATGCTACACCACGATTCAAGACAACATTTCATTTACTTGTAATTAGAAATAAATATTTCACAATATATAATTACATATTGTTTTTCTGATTAATCCCTATGCTTAATGATGTTCAATCTGTAACAATGAAAATACATCCTGCCTATCAGATATTTACATTACAGTTCATAACAGTAGCAAAATGACAGTGATGAAGTAGCAACGGAAATAATTTTATGGTTGGGGGTCACCACCCCATGAGGAGCTGTCTTAAAGGGTCGCGGCATCAGGAAAGTTGAGAACCGCTGCTCTGAGGGCTTACCGGAGTATCCTTGACCAGGCTAGTCTGGAAGTACAAACTCCTCAGTGGTTTCAAGTAGCAAAGCTATGAGTGTTCTAGAAACATTTGCTCTGATCTATGTTATATTCCTCGCACGTGCCCTGTGCTGGAAGCTCTGCTCATCTATATCCATTGACTAGGAACACGCTCTTGTCCCGGAGATGCGTTCATTTGTCTTCTTGTCTGTAACTGGTTGAAAACACCCAGGGTGGCTCTCCTCCACCCAGCCCTGTCCATCTGCTCGCCATATTCCATGGTCACATGACCTGAACTTGTTATCCCCTGTAGCTGATGTGGCCACTCCACCCTTCCAAGAACTTACATAAGACTAAATCTCAGAACATTTCCAAGTTGACAGAAAACAGGCACCCGCCCACAAGTGGTGATCCCTTCCCCTGTTTTTTTTTTTCTCTCTCTTTCTTTGTACTGCAGAGTTGATTTCAACTGAAGAAGTGTACTAGCACACATTTTTTCACAACTGGAATTTGGGGCTGGTGAAGGGAAGCCATAAAGGCATGTTAGAAAGAAATGTTCTGCCCTAGCTGGTTTGGCTCAGTGGATAGAGCGTCGGCCTGCGGACTGACAGGTCCCAGGTTCGATTTCAGTCAAGGGCATGTACCTTGGTTGTGGGCACATCTCCAGTAGGGGGCGTGCAAGAGGCAACTGATCGATGTCTCTCTCATTGATGTTTCTAACTCTCTACCCCTCTCCCTTCCTCTCTGTAAAAAATCAATAAAATATATTTTAAAAAGAAAGAAAGGAAGAAAGAAAGAAAGAAATGTTCTGCTAACAAATTACGATTTTAGTGTTTTGAGCCATGGGAAACTGTCATTCTGATGTTTTAACAAGGAGTGACATCATCAGAGATATTCTTGAGGAATATTAATCTGATTGGTACATTTTTTTAAATTGATTTCTTACAGAGAGGAAGGGAGAGGGATAGAGAGTTGGAAACATCAATGAGAGAGAGACATCGATCAGCTGCCTCCTGCACGTCCCCCCCACTGGGGATGTTCCGGCAACCCAGGTACATGCCCTTGATCGGAATCGAACCCCGGACCTTTCAGTCCGCAGGTCGATGCTCTATCCACTGAGCCAAACCGGTTTGGGCTGACTAGTACATTTTAGATGAATTAAAGAGTAGAGTAGGATCATGAAAGCTAGTCATTGCTGTTGGATCCAATCTGGTGAGCAAAATGATGAAAAACTGAACTAGGGAAGTAGCAGGGAAATGAATAGGAATGGGGAAATGTCAGTAGAATGGGGAAGACTTAACAACTGAGTCAAGTGAAGGAGGTTACCTGTTGCCCATCTTGGCATTGATGCTATTATAGGCATATGGAGCAGCGGAAAAAGCATCTCTATTCTGCACTTAGGAGGCCAGTAAAATATGCAAGAACAGGTATTTAGCCAGGCAATGGCAATACAGAAGCCGTGGTACAAGATTTGAAAACTTCTTTATTGATCATCTATGAAAATAGGTAGAATTTCTTTGTGAGAGTATGCAGTATAGAAAAATAAGAGCCGCATGGGGTTTTAAAACACACTCAGTGAGAAGAGAAGAATTGAGAAAGAGAAGTATATAAGAGACGACTAGTCACAAAGATGTAAGGGAATCCATGGGAGTATGCAATCACAGAAAGCCCAAGAGGAGAATTTCATGCAGAAGGTTTGTCTACTTGGGTTCTTTAAGCCTCTTGAATATGCAGATGAATGTGTGCGTTTTTTTTTATTTGTTTTTATTGATTTCAGAGAGGAAGGGAGAGGGGGAGAGAGAGAGAGAGAGAAATATCAATGATGAGAGAGAATCATCAACCAGCTGGCTCCTGCATGCCCCCTACCCAGGATGGAGCCCACAACCCAGGCAAGTGTCCTTGACTGGAAGAGAATCTGGGACTCTTCAGTTTGCAGGCCAATGCTTTATCCACTGAGCCAAATCAGCCAGGGCAGATGGATGTTTTTAATCAAAGTGAATTATGTATCATAAAGGAATAAAATAATAAGAAAATTGAAAATTGATCAGGCTATTTCAAATGCCCTAATTAAAATTGTAAGAGGATATGGTTAAGAAATTGTAAAACGTTCAATATAGTATTGATCTACATTATTGCAGGACCTACTTACTTACTCACAGAATAAGTCTACTCTGTAATTTCTATAGCAATAAACTTCATTTAAAGAAGCATAATTACATCAAAACTCATTCTCCTGAGAAAGGAACTGCTTTGTTTTCACATCACAAAAGCTAACTCCAGAGAACTCTAGGTAAGCCAATCTGAAAATCACATTTAGAAAGTTCAGGGTCTTGCCAAAACCGGTTTGGCTCAATGGGTAGAGCATTAGCCTGCAGACTGAAGTGTCCCAGGTTTGATTCCGGTCAAGGGCATGTATCCTGGTTGTGGCATATCCCCAGTAGGGGGCGTGCAGGAAGCGGCTGATCGATGTTTCTCTCTCATCAGTATTTCTAACTATCACTCTCTTCCTCTCTGTAAAAAAATCAATAAAATATATTTTTTTAAAAAAGAAAAGAAAGTACAGGGTCTTGAATTTTATTCCAGGTATTAAACAGGACTCTCATTAGCTCATTTATATATATAAAAGCCTAAGCGACTGAACAACCAGATGATTGGTCGACTGGTCGCTATGACGTGCACTGACCACCAGGGGGCAGATACTTAAAGCAGGAGCTGCCCCCTGGTGCTCAGTACACTCTCACTGCCAACCTCCCATGGCTGGCCATCCTCCCTCAGCTCCAATCGACCCTGATCACCAGCCAGGCCAAGGGGGCCCCATCCCTGCATGAATTTGGGCACAAGGCCTCTAGTTATCATATAAAAACCCACTGTCACAATTGTTTGTTCTTTGAGGAAGCAACGAACCCAGTCGGGCATTGTGTGTATTCGATGGGTGATGATATTTTAGACTGTTTCTTAAACAGCCAAGTCCATGGCTCTCCAAGAGAAGTTGTGTCGCACACATACATTTTCACAGACTGTGTAGACCACATTGTAATCCGCCTCCGAGTAAGAAGGGAAAACGAGGGCAACATTTGGATGTTTTCCATGACGTCACTCATAATGAAGATAGACTCTTTCATTGTATAAAGGTTTTCCTGGCATATCTTCCTTTCAGAAAAAAAAAAAGTCCTGGAAGTGCTTCTGTTTCATGAAATGTTCCAGTCTCTGCTCTGCATTATATTACTTGACACAGAACTTACAGTTCTGGGAAAGAATGTTTGTTCCTTTGTCAAAAGCTACTCGGATTGGCTGGTATTATTGAGACTATAGTTTGTTTTTACATGGTGTTTAGTAGAGCATTTATTGTGATTTACGCGTGAATGTGTCTACTTTTCTCTTTTGTTCCGAAGAGTGAGCACCGTTAATAATTTTCCTATAATCGAGAGGTGAGTGTTTTCCTCTTGCTGGATCCCCAATCTCATGAATCCGCAGGCTCAGAACCCTTATTTACACAGAACGGTCATCTGATCTCAGTCTGGCTATCCCAAACCCAGACCTCCTGGCAGCAACAGAGTAACCCTTGCTGGTACCTTTAAGAGAAAACAAAGGGTCTGCTTTGAGTAGGGTAGACGGTAAAAAATAAATCTGATACTTCATTTCACATATTAAACCTTTTACTTCTTATTTTTAAAGAAAGTGCTAGTAAATTGGTAACCTATTTACATTTAAATTCCTAGAAACCATTGGGATAGCGTTTATACTAACTGTATTCTTATCGACTAAATATATCACAACTACATGTTATTACATTCTGTTGTAGTGGTGTTTATTTATTAATAAATTCATTATTTTTGCCCCATCAAAAACTAGCTACATGTATACTAAAATTTTTAATAAAGTTCCACAGAAAAAAAAATAATAAGGATTATTGACCACCTTGGGATATATTTCATGAGTCCAGGGTCCTCAAGTATATAATTTTAGAAACTCAAGTTTATCAATTTAATTCAAGTGACTAGTCTTTGCTAATTAGAATAGTCTTCTCTGTCACCCAGCGTACTACAATTTTAAACACACGGGATTTAGGAATTCGAATTTTGTAATCAGAAAAGCTCCCTGGCAAGTTATGAATGGAAACAAAAGTCAGAAGCAATGTTCATCCCACCTCCAACAGAACCTGGACAGTTGTCTATTTTTCGTCTTTTTGTTTGTTTGTTTGTTTTTTACCATATCTTTATTGATTTCAGAGAGGAAGGGGGAGAGAAAGAGAGAGAGAAACATCAATGATGAGAGAGAATCATTTATTGGCTGCCTCTGGCACATCCCCTAATGTGGGTCTATCCTGCAATCCCAGGCATGTGCCCCTGACCAGAATCGAACCTGGAACCTTTCTGTCTGCAGGCTGATGCTCTATCCACTGAGCCAAACCAGCTAGGGCTGGACAGTTGTCCCTTACATTTTATTAGACACCTTTCTGGTGGCTGCAGTTCTGCTCTCCCGGATGCAGTCCTTCGAGTCCCATCATTAAGTCTTTACTAATAGTGTGTAACCCTCCTTGCTTGCACTTAGTTTCCACTGACCTATAGCCAAAGCTCATTCCTCTGCCCATCACCCTGGAAAAGATACATTTTCCAGGCCTTAATTCTGTCTATAAATATGTAAAATGAAAAGATCAGACTAAATGTCTAGCTATGACATTTCATGATTTGAGGTGTTTCCACACTCTTGGGGTCAGTAGCAATACACAGTAGTGCCTCGCTGGCTGTTTCTTTAAGCGAATCCACTGCCATTCTGTCGACACGCAGCTTTCTTGACACCATCTGCCTTTCAGACCTTAGCTTGTCCTGTTACCATGTCTGAGGCTCAATGAAACCAAAACAGCCGGTCACAACTATTTCTTCTGTCAGTCACGAGCGTTCTCAAGACATCAGGCCGCCTCAGATGATGAAGTACCTGCCCTAGAGGCACCTCCCAATCCGGGGCTGAGTTGGCATGGCTCACTGACTCTAAGTTTAGACTCTGTGTGGAGGTAACCGAGCTTGGAGTGGTGGATCCGAAAGGCAAAAGCATTTAGGATCCACAGGGTGAGTGGCTGGGTGGAGCAGAGGTCATTAAGCTCTTGAACTAGGGAGTACAGATCCAGGAAATAAAAAAATAAAGAGGAGGAATCTGGGGGTGCTTTGAGGAGCTCCCTTCAGACCACCCCAGCCTTAGATGTTTGTGTTAAGAAAGTGAGAGGGCCAGCAGAAAACATTAGTCAGGTCTGGGACGCCGCTCACTCCAGTAATATGCCCTGGCAGAGGGATCGCTGCTTGTTTTGCAACACGGCCTTAGTCTGGGCAAACTCTGGGTGGGCAAAAGCTGGCGTCCCGAAACTGACCCGGCTTGCCAACCCCACAAACACACATGCCCTGCACATGGAGTCTTTTTTTTTTCTTCTCCCTTCCTTTCCTCTCTCCTTCCCTCCCCTCCCCTCAACCAACATCCTTTCCTCCTTCCTCCCTTCCCCCTTTCCTTTTCTCTCATTCCTTCCTCTGCTAGAATGATTTGTGAGAGTCTGGAATGTGTTTGTCAGACAAGTCCATCGGGGATGGTTGAGAGGAAGACAGAGGCATGAGTCTTGTGGTCATGTCATCATAAGGGCTTGAGCTTTATGTGAACAAAAATCAAGGTTTTTACTGATTTATATTTCAAATATACATAGAAGCATGTATGACTGTGTGTCTGCTCACAGACGTGTGTGTGTGTGTGTATGTGTGGGTCTGTCTGTGTATCGACACTGATGGATATTTTTCCCATTTCACTGGTGACGACCTCTCATTTGTGGTTTAGAGAAGAACTCCGTGTTCTACTTTTTCTCTGGAGAAATAAAGACTCTGGAGGGTGGTGATGACACAGCATCGTGCATGTGTGTGTGAGTGTTGGAAAATGTTGGGTGGACATTTTAGGGATATTTTCCTTGTAGTATTCAAATACATCTGTTATGTGATGTGTCGTTATGAGGAATGAGTATGTGTTTTTTTTTAAATAAGGGCCTTCTTAATTTGCAGAAAAGCTCATAAATGTTTATCAGTCAGGTCTTTTCATAGTCTTTGTTTAATACTCTTTAATAGCCATCTTGGAGCATTTACTGGTATTCTGCCTGTCATTGTGTCCGACACTTCACATTCTTTATGTTTCATGCTCATAACCTCACAAGATGGCATGCAACACCCCCAGGAAATGGAGATTTGGGGAGGATGAGTCATTTGGCTGAGGTCATAGGGCAAATAAATTGTATTTGAACATACATCTGTCTCTAGCCATTGGACACTTACCATCCTGGCAGAAAGGCACTCAGAGAGAGGAGCTTATTTTTATCATTTTTTAGAAGAGTTTGTCTAGGAAGATGTTTGCTTTTTGTGATTTTTATTTTAAATATTTTTTGTATTGATTTCACAGAGGAAGAGAGAGATCGAAACATCAATGATGAGAATCACTGATCGGTCACCTCCCTCACACCCCACACCAGGGATGAAACCTACAACTCAGGTAGATGCCCCTGACTGGACTCGAACCCGGGACCCTTCACTCTGCAGGCTGACACTCTATTCCCTGAGCCACACCGGGCCAGGGCTCTTTTTTTGTGATTTTTAATGGTCTATCTAAAATAACCTATTATTTACGTTACATTTAATGAAATCTTAGTATCAATCTAACTATAACCGTAAGCTATGGGCTGAGATTCATAGAGGGTTTTAGAGAAGAGGTAAGCAGCCTTCAGATACTGAACCATAAGAGTTATCTGCAGATCAGGTGGCTCTGAACTCCAGTTGATTCTATTGCATTGCTGTTTTTTTCCCCTCATTCCCAGCTGTTTCTGAATGGCTCAGCCCGGCAGGTCTGGGGAGGGTGTAACCAGAGGAGAACCTTTGTGTAGTGTTCAGAAAAGCCGAGTAAGCTTTTTCTTTCTGGGAGAAGGGAACCCTTTCTATGGGCTGGCAAGTTCCCTCTTGGCACTGGGCAATGCCAGCTGGGGGGTGGCAGAGGGCAAGCAAAAGGATGCCATGTTCATTCTCTTCTGGTGCGATTTTTCTCAAGTTTTTGCTTCCACGGTGCCGCTCAAGTTGCTGAGGTGGAGTGGAAGAGCTGATTCTGTGTGTGGGTAGCTGTGTGACTGTGGATCACTCTGGGTGCACAAAGGCTGGCTTCTCTCAGGTCACCATAGTGGTCTCATCTAGTGTTTTTGACCTGATGCTTTTATTTATTTTAAATATATTTTATTGATTTTTCACAGAGAGGAAGGGAAAGGGATAGAAAGCCAGAAACATCCATGAGAGAGAGAGACATCGATCAGCCACCTCCTGCACGCCCCCTACTGGGGATGTGCCCGCAACCAATGTACATGCCCTTGATTGGAATGGAACCTGGGACCTTTCAGTCCCCAGGCTGATGCTCTATCCACTGAGCCAAACCGGTTTCAGCTATTTATTTATTTTTTAATATTTTTATTGATATTTTACAGAGAGGAAGGGAGAGAGATAGCCAGAAACATAGATGAGAAAGAAACATGGATCTGCTGTCTCACGCACCCCCTCACCCCCAACTGGGGATGTGCCCACAACCAAGGCACATGCCCCTGACCGAAATCAAACCTGGGACCCCTCCATCAGCAGGCTGATGCTTTTTATCTACTGAGCCAAACCAGTTGCAGCTGAACTGCTGCTTTGAAGCCTTTTCTCCAGTGAGACTACAAATATCCTCATGTCCATCCGATACTTCTTTCCCTTTGATCTAACGTTGGCTAATTTCAACTTGCCAGTTTTTTTAAAAAAAATTTCTTGGTAGCCTCCTTGGTCCATGCTTACATAGTTTTGGAAGTCTAGAAGGCAGACTTATTAATATACGTACCCATTTTTAAAAATATATTTTATTGATTTTTTACAGAGAGGAAGGGAGACGGATAGAGTTAGAAACATCGATGAGAGAGAGACATCGATCAGCCGCCTCCTGCACGCCCCCTATAGGGGATGTGCCTGCAACCAGGATACATGCCCTTGACCGGAATCGAACCTGGGACCTTTCATTCCACAGGCTGAGGCTCTCTCCACTGAGCCAAACCGGTCTCAGCCACATGCCCATTTTTTCATGTCAGAAAATATCACGAGTCTCTTCCCTTTGACACGTTTTCTCAGCCACTCTGTCACCACTCAGCTGAGAGATCTGGGAGAGAGAATCGGTCCCAGACTGAGGGCAACCGTTCTACACAGACAGGCTCAACACCAGTGCGCTGACTCCAGCTGCAGCTCCATCCGGTCACCAGCTAGCCAAGGCTGGCAGAGTGGACTCTAGTCTCCTTGGTTTTGCCACATCAGCTTATTGTGTGTGTTTTTTTTAATGCATTCTAACTCGAAACAATTAAACTGCCTTCCCTAAGTGAAAGCACCTTCCGTCGTCAGAATTAGTGCTGAATTCTCCCAGCCCACCCAGCAGCTAGAAGATGGTCCTCTTGATCACTTCCTGCAGAGGATGCTCACCCCATGACCACTGCTTCCCTCCTCCCACCCCCCTCTGAACAACAGGAAGGCTGGGTCAGGCCAGGGAAGAGGTTGTTAAACACTGCCCTGCAGACCGGTATGAACTGGCTGCACGCCGGCCTTACACAAGGAGAGTTTCTAAGAGGTGACCCGTGCCCGACCAGTGTGGGGAGCTCGGAAATATTAAGTGCCTCCAGTAATTTCTGGTGACAAGCCAGGCTTTGCAACCGTGGCTCCGAGCATCGAAGAGACAGGTAGCTCCTGCGCCCATCCAGAGAACTTTTACTCTCTCCACTTGGCAAGGTGCTAGGTGAGAACCGTTGGCTGAATGTGGCTGTTGAGCACTTGGAAGCATGGGTGGTTGTGGGAAACTTGTTGTGCTTGACAGCCATTTTGTAGGAAGCTCCAGCCACGTTGGCACTAACCTCGGGCTAGGTTTCTATTACCCCCAAACCCTATCTCTTTCCCGTAAGCCAGGTGTTTCACTTTAAGGGCTAGGCCAGGTGTTTCGCCTTAAGGGCTAGGAATTTTCGCTCACTTCCTCATTCCTCCTTCTCCCTATAAATACCCTGAACTCCTCCTGAATAAACGAGACTTGATCAGAACTTTGTCTTGTCTCCATTCCTTGTGTCTCTTGTCCCTTTCATCCCCACTCCCCCTCTAGGGTCCTCGTTGACTTAACCCTCGGGTCGGAGCAGGTGGTTACTCGAGATTTCAGACACGTTGAAATGGCACTCTCTGGGACATATGAGGTTAAATACAAAATATCAGGTATCCTTCTTTTACCTGTTCCTTTTTACATACGTAATGTAGCTAGTAAACATTTGAAATTGCCTATGTGGCTTGCATTATATTTCTGCTGGGCACTTCGAATCTAGAAGGCCTGCATCCCACAGCTTAAAAGCTCTGAATCATACAATTCTAAAGTTCAAGGAATCTTGGGTCTGACACAAACCTGATGTTTCATAAACGAGGATCCTGGCACCCCGCTGGAGGAAACGACTTACTCAGTTTACCTGAGTTGATGACACAACCAGGATGTCCCTGAGTCCCATCCTGTGCTGGCTTCTCTGCCTCATGCTGGCCATGTCTGGCTGCAGTGGCCGCTCTGAATTTGTTTCAGAGTCTCTAATTCCTGAGTCTCTAATTCTGAGGCAGGCAAAAGCTCTCTGCGCACAGACGCTGCTGCAGGGTCTGCTCGCCAGATTGCTTCTGATGACTGGTGCTTCCGAAGTTCATTACTAAAGAGTCATATTGGGCCCTTTTCACCATCTCATATTAACGATCAGTTTTGACTGCACACACACCGTGATTTCAGTGAGGTCTTAGAAACTTTTCAAAGCGCGCCCCGCCCCGCAAAACCACTTTCAGCCCATTGAGAAGTGTGAGCCTTTGAAATTCATTAATAAGGTTTCTCCCCCGATGTTGACGACATCTTTGTTTCCTTTGGCATCCGCAAAACTGCATTCCTTCTCTCTCCCCCAGCGCTAATGTGCTCTTCAGAAGGATCAAGTGCTGATGGGTGGTGAGCCATTCCCTGCTTCTTGCCCTTTAGCCATCAAAACAAGTTATTTTATTTTTTTTTAACGTGGCATCCGCAGAGCCTGGCTTATATAAGCCTTCTTTTAAAGCTGAAAAATATTTTTCCTTCTCTCTTATCCTTTAATAAACTACTTGAGAATTTTAAGAAAATAGTGTGATTGGTAGCAAACAAAATATGTCTAGGATCTCTCTCTCTCTCTCCCCTCCCCCATTGGAATATTTGCTGCTCTGGATGGTGCATTCCAGGGACTTACTTTCCTGAGTGATTCCAAGCGATTGAGATCCATGTATGTACATGTTCCAAAATGTGTGGAGACCCGTTTGTGTGTGTGTGCGTGTGTGTGTGTGTGTGTGTGTGTGTGTGTGTGTGTCAAAGTCACTGAAGATGCAAAGAAATGCCTGACGGATGTGTTTGTACCTTTGATATATACCCTTCTGGATTTTTTAGGTTTAAGCTGAGCTGTCAAGTGTAGAATTTATAGAGAGCACTTAACCCAAGTCACCGATAAACTAGCATGCCCCAGGCAAATAAGAATAAATTTGGTTATAAGGTTTCTGAAGAATAGGTCACAAAGGCTTTCTAATTTTAATTTTTACTGTCTAGTTGAAGCCTTGCTGCTGGCAAGGAAAGTCCTCTTGAAGCCCTGTACCTAGTACAGTAAAAATTTCTGACCACGGCCCTCTTTCTTTCATCAATTACAGTATATGTGTCTTTTACTGCTGCTGCTGCTCTGACCATAGAGATATTCACTCTGTGAAAAGGAATGAAAATAACAGTCAATGGATGACATAACTTACAGGATCAGCACCATCTGTAACAGCAGACTACAACCTATGCTGGTGTATGTGCTACCATACAATTACTTATCAATGGAGGAGGTAGGAGGAGTTTTTAAGATGAGGTGGTAAGGGAATATGCTGGGTGTGGTCTGGGATGTGCAGTCCTTGGATGTATCTTTCCCAGTGGCAGGAACTGATGACTCCTGATCATTTCGGCTGTTGGGAATCCGGGGTGCCCTCTAACAATCGCAGACGTTTCTTGCTGTGCCTCATAAACATATACCTTCCTGGTAGAAGCTCTAGGTGGGCGTTGGGAAAGTCTTAAAGGTAGTGTATTGCTTTAAAACTTATCTCTTCACTGCTGTTTCCTTCTCCTGCCCCTAGGATCAGGATCTAAAGGCCCCACGTTATTTGCTTTTAGGCAAAGTTGCCTCTACTTCCTGTTTGGCTAAGGCATTAAGGCATCTTCTTTCGTGTCTAACATTCGGATTTATGTAGGTCAGAGAGAGTTCAGAGGCCACTTTTCCTTCCAGAATTTTTAGAGATCTATACTCTTAACTTTTGATAGCGAACATGAAAAATATCCGTCTACAAATACACAAGAACTCCATGCAGTGTTTTTAAGCTGGAAATTGCAATCCATTAGTGGGTCTTGAAATCTAATTAGTTGATCAAAGTATGTCTTTCTTTTTTTTTAATATATTTTTATTGATTTTTTTACAGAGAGGAAGGGAGAGGGATAGAGAGTTAGAAACATCGTTGAGAGAGAGACATCAATCAGCTGCCTCCTGCACACCCCCAACTGGAGATGTGCCCGCAACCAAGGTACATGCCCTTGACCAGAATCGAACCTGGGACCTTCCAGTCCACAGGCTGATGCTCTATCCACCAAGCCAAACCGGTTTTGGCTTTTTTATTTTTAAATAAAATATACTAAAATAAAAATGTAAACATTGGTTCCAGGCTTTCTTTTATAAATATCTATTTCTATATCTTTATCTTCTCTCTCTCTCTCTCTCTCTCTCTCTCTCTCTCTCTCTCTCTCTCTCTCTCTCTCTCTCCCTCTCTCTCATATCTATCTATCTATCTCTCTACTGTAACTGTGACTGCTGAGACCTTTCTGGAAGCCAGTCTGTCACCAGATCATATCGACAGATCTTGTTTCTTACATGTAAAGTAGTTTTAATGCTCATGAAGTTCTGAAGTTTCTTGACTTTCAGAGAATGATGTCTTAGAGATGAGGGATCTACCAACATTAGCACTGTTCTTTTAAAATAGAGACTCAGTAAGAGAGGACTTTCATTTCAATCCAGTATACGTCACAGGCTACGAGGTTAAGTGGAAACATCTGGGAGTTTGCAATATTATCACACACCAGAATTTTATTTTACTTCCTCTTTTCCTCCAGCGTTTGTGAATCTCATCTCCTCTGTGGTTCTAAGTGTTGATGTAGCTCGCTTTTCTCATAAAATGATATCCGCTGACTTGTGAGGCAACCTCTCCTGCATTGGGAGGCCAAGGTTTCTCTGAGTGGCATCCAGTGGGAGGAAATTCACTTGCAGCGTTATTTTCAAACAGTTCCCCAGCCGAGACCGGTTTGGCTCAGTGGATAGAGCGTTGGCTTGCGGACTGGGGGGTCCCAGGTTTGATTCCGGTCGGGGGCATGTGCCTTGCTTGCGGGCACATCACTGTGGGGCATGCAGAAGGCGGCTGATCGATGTCTCTCTCTCATTGATGTTTCTGACTTTCCATCTCTCTCACTTCCTTTCTGTAAAAAAATCAATAAAATATATTTTTTTAAAAAAACACAGTTCCCCACAAGTTGTTTTTTACCTACCCACCTGTTTATAGAAAAGGAGTATGGCCATGTGTGTGCACATGGAAAGAAAGTCACATCTTGACGTGCATTCTGACATTTCATTTGTGCTTTCCTGGTCATGTTTACTTGTTGAAAGATGCAGAAAATATGTAAAAGCTAGTTTTGGAGGACTTGTAAGTAAAGGGGACACCAATATCTCCTTTCAATAGAGCATGGATTTTTTTTTTTTTTTTGAGTGGATATACCAACTTCATGTCAACTCCCCGGCTACTTTGTGATCATTAAACAGATATTTAAGGTGCCCATATGTTTGCTACCTTAGCCTCATCAAAACAGAATTCTAATTAAGCCAAGTGCTCACATACCATTTATAATAACTCTTTTATTAAAACCCAAGACTATTAAAAAATTTGTTAGTTTTGATTCATTAGTTACTTGTTTCTCTCTGATGAATTTGAAGTTTTAAAATGGAGTTTGTTCAATGGTTCCTATGCCTGGGAAAGAAAAGAATAATATCAAGGGGTTGTTTTTTCTTTCATGTGGTAGCGTTTGTGATGACAGAATTTCAATTAAATTCACTGGTCATGCCAAAACCGGTTTGGCTCAGTGGATAGAGCATCAGCCTGGGGTCTGAAAAGTCCCAGGTTCTATTCCAGTCAAGGGCATGTACCTTGGTTGCGGGCACATCCCCAGGAGGGGGCGTACTCAGGAGGCAGCTGATCGATGTCTCTCTCTCATCGATGTTTCTAACTCTCTATCCCTCTTCCTTCCTCTCTATAAAAAAATCAATAAAATATATTTTAAAAAAATAAATAAATTCACTGGTGATTTGAAATATTTTGAAATATCATTTTTCTACAACTATTATTATACATTTTTGGGGAAGTAGCCTCTAAAATTCTAGAGACATTAAATATCCTGATATCAAAGGAGATTTTAAACTATATAATTGAATGTAAATTTTAATACAAATAAATACCCATAGTTCCTTTATTTTTATAGTTGAGTGTCCTTTTTTGAGAGTTAAAATAATCACATTATGTTTGTTTTTTATAATTACCCCTGGATTCTAAATTTATGTGTTTCTTTTAAAATATAATATAAGCATCTGGCTAATATCCAAACCCTCATTTAGTCTTACACAGTGTAAAAACATAGACCATCAAATCAATTTTTGATTTGATGAAGACTAAAGAGCTAGCAAAGATTACCAAAATAGCAATTCTTAAAAAACAACCATTTAATGCATTATATCATCAAGAGACTAATGAAAACAGAATAATAAATGTGTTTGACACTACAAAATAGAACTATTTTATCGCCTTCTTCTAATGTACATTATCTAGATTATGTATATTATATTATATATATATACATACATATATATATATATATATATATATATATATATATATATGTCATTATATTAAAATCCATACTATGTTAGGGCTGAAAAGACCCTTGGAGATCTTCTATGCCGGTGGTTTCCAGCTTTAAAACTTGCTGAGAGTGAGCATCCTGTAACAAATACAAAATCTACATCCTGGCAGGTAGTTCCATTGGTTAGAGCAAGTCCTGATACACCAGTGTTGCTGGTTTGATCCCTGGTTCAGGGCACATGCAAGAATCAACCAATGAATGAATAAGTAAGCAGAACAACAAATTGATGTTTCTTTCTCTCTCTCTTTCTCTCTCACTCTATAAAATCAATACATAAAATTTTTTTAAGTATATTTTATTGATTTTTTTTCACAGAGAGGAAGGGAGAGGGATAGAAAGCCAGAAACATCGATGAGAGAGAGACATCGATCAGCCGCCTCCTGCACACCCCGCACTGGGGATTCGCCTGCAACCAAGGTACATGCCCCTGACCGGAATCAAATCTGGGACCTTTCGGTCTGCAAGCCGACGCTCTATCCACTGAGCCAAACCAGTCTCGGCCATAAAGAAATTTTTTAAAATCTATGGAATCGGGCCCTGGACATCAAAGGCTTGAAAATTCCTTAGGTAATTCCATGTGCAGCCTAGTGTTAAAACAAGTGGTCTGGCCCTTTGATCTTCAGATTTGACTGCGCACAAGAACCGCCTGTAGTGTTTGTTAAAACATGGATTCCTGGTCCTTACTCCCAGAGAATCTAAAAATTCATTTGATCTGGGATTGGGTCTGGAATTTTTCAAAATCCCAAGTGCCATGGACTAAATTGTCCACTCCTACCTCCACACCCCCCCCGCCCCAATTCATAAGTTGAAGCCCTAACCCCCCAATGTGACTGTATTTGGAGGTGGGGCTTTTAGGAGGGAAAGTTACATGAGGGAGTTAGGGTGGGCCACAGTCCAATAGGACTAGACGCCTTATTAGAAGAAAAAGAGAAAGTCCTGTCTCTTTCTACATGTGCATGCACCCAGGAAAGGCCATGAGAGGACGCAGCAAGAAGACAGGAAGAGAGTTCTCACTAGAAACTGAAATGAGCTGGCACCTTGATTTTGAACTTTCCAGCCTCCGGAAGTTAAGGAAATGCACTTCTGTTGTTGAAGCCACCCAGTCTATGGTATTTTGTTGTGGCAGCCTGAGCTGACTAACATACCCGGTAATGCTGATGCTGGTGGTCCGCAGACCACATTTTGCATACCACTAGCCTAGCCCACATCCCCCAGAAGCTCTGAGTTAGTCTGTCTGGGTCAGTGCAAGGCATTATTATTTTTTAACATTTCCTGAGTGATTCTATGTCTCACCAGAATTCCACTGATGGAGGCCATTTTCTTCAACGTATAGCTGAGGACGTTGAGACTTACAAGTGATTTGTCCAAGCTACCGTGAATGCTGTTGCTGAATTTTCCAAGTTTACAGGAGAGAAAAAAAAATTCTTCTGGGATCACACTACTAGTATGTGAAAGACTTAGTTCTAGAACACAGCACTCTCAATGTCCAGTCTTAACCCATTCGTTTTCCCCAAAACAACATTAAAATTGGCTTAATTCAGGCAGATTCTCTTTAAGTGACTTACCGTTACAGAACAATGCAAGACTGCTGTGTTCTATATTCTGTGTCTGCTTCATAACAGTTGCTATTTATTGCCACATGCATAATGACTTATCTGAAAGTGAAATTTATATGTATAAATACCTATATGTATCTACACACACACACAAACACACACACACACACACAGCAATACTGCTATCTAGTATTATCGTTTTGGTATAATAGCATGAAACTTAGAAAATTTTCTATAAAAAATGCAAATTTGCCTGGCTGATGTGGCTCAGTGGTTAAGCATCAATATATGAACCAAGAGGTCGCAAGTCCAGGGCATTCCTGGGTTTCGAGCTTGATCTCCAGTAGAGGACATGCAGGAGGCAGGCGATCAATGATGTTTCTTTCTCATTGATGTTTCCATCTCTTTATCCCTTTCCCTTCCTCTTTTACTAAAAACATTTTTTTAAAAATCAATAACAACATATTTTTAAAAATGCAAATTTGTTAAGACTTTTGAATGCCTTAAAAACCCCAAGTATCCTATGTAATAAAAGCCCAATAGGCTGTGTCCAGGTGTCTGGTCAACCAATCAAAGCATACTATGTAATGACATTCTAAGACTAATGATATTCCACGTGCACTGACCACCAGGGGGCAGAGGGTGGAGTGCCACTGAGCCAGAATCCAGGCTCATGGCTGGTGAGCGCAGTGACCGTGGCAGCGTTAAGGATGTCTGACGGCTGAGGCCCACTCCCGTCAGTTGGACCCCAAGGGCTCCTGGACTGCGAGAGGGACCCCCTCTACCGCCCCCCACACTCCCCTTCCCTGCTCCGAGTGCATGAATTTCCTGCACAGGTCCTCTAGTAATGAGGACAAATGACTCAAGATGGGTAAAGCTTATTGAAGATCTCACCTTAAGGACAGGAGATTGGTTAGGTAGCAACTATAAGTGGTGGTGATGAGCTCTCTTACTTTATCCACAGGCCAGGGGAAAATGATAAGTAAACCTGCATCATCCAGTTTGATGACCCCTTTGGGGGTGGAACGACACTTTCACAGGGGTCGCCTAAGACCATCGGAAAACACAGGTATTTACATTATAATTCGTAACAATAGCAAAATTACAGTGATGAAGTATGGTAGGGGGTCACCACAACATGAGGAACTGCATTAAAGGGTCGAGGCATTAGGAAGGTTGAGAACCACTGTGCTAAATGAAAGCTCTCCTCCCAGCCACATTTGATTTTCTCAAAATAGAAAACTTATTTCTCCTTTTGCATTGACATTCTGTTAATGGAAAGAATGCATCTTTGCATTTTTTCTATAAATTGCCACAACTCATGTAAAATATGAGTGTCTCAAAAGAAGAAGTCATTTTAACTTCCTTGGCCAATGATGTAGATGGAAAGTGGGAAAAGGGAAGTCTAGCTAGGAACGAGGAGATGACTTCTCTTCCCACTTCTCCCAGTAACCAGCTGCTGGCACTGGTCACAGTCATCACCTGTGTTAACCCTGGTTTCTCGGTAAAATGAAAGGGTTGGTTTATCATTATTCCCAGTTTCCTTCTACTATTTTTTTTGCAAAGATGATAAGTGCCTCTAAGGAATTATGTTTTTCTTTTAGGCTGTAGTCCGGCTTTTACATTCTGTTATATTAGCATCTTAAAGAAATTACCCATGTTTTTTCCATTTGGCTTTGAAGAGTTAAAAAGGACCATCTAAAAATGTCACTATTTAAAAAAATAATTAAAACACAGAAGAAAGAAGAATCTGTATTTTTTGGCATTAGGTTAGAAAAGATAACAAACAATGTCATTGGATTACAAATTTAGGTTTAATATCAGCAAAGTGTCAATTATTCCTCATCTAAAACATGCTATACATGCAAAACAGCTAAGACTTTCTTTTTTGACACAGCTAATGTCGTCAGCAGAAGAAAAAGTCTGAGTAGACTGGCTGTTAAATGATTTATTGAAATTCATACTTATATGATATTTAGGCAGCAGAACAGGGAGCAAACCATTCACTACAACCTGCAAGCAGCTTCACTAGTTCAGGCAATACTGAGATCAGGTGTTACTTCCCCAAACTGCATATGTAACAGAAGTACCTAGAAATGAATATATTAGCGAACTGGCTTAAATGGAAACCAATCTTCACAATATGTTATATAACTGTTAAACCAGTGCAGACATGGCAGGTAAACACAGTGTCTGAACCTAGGCCTCATTTGGTTCAAGATCTTGCTTAAAGTTTCCATTTATTGCCATCACATTATGGATTGGCGTAGGCTACGGCCTGGGCACCAGAAGTTCTAAAAGCTCTTCCCAAACGGTTCCAATGGCCAGCGAAGTTTGAAAACCACGGCTATGGAATACTGGTTCTAACTGGCTGCACACTGGAATCACCTGGTGTTTGAAAGCACGTGGGTCACTCGAAGCTCATCCTGGGAAGAATTAAGTCAGAATTTCTGAGACATTGGTGTGGTTTAGGTACTCCCCAGGTAATGCTAACATGCAGCCAGGGGTTAGAATTACCAGGACAACCGAAACTGGTTTGGCTCAGTGGATAGAGTATGTCGGTCTGTGGACTGAAAGGTCCCAGGTTTGATTCTGGTTAAGGGCATGCACCTTGGTTGCGAGCACATCCCCAGTAGGGGGCATGCAAGAGGCAGCTCATTGATGTTTCTAACTCTCTATCCCTCTCCCTTCCTCTCTGTAAAAAAATCAATAAAATATATTTTAAAAAAACTTATAAAAAAGAATTACCAGGACAGAATATTGCTGGAGCAACGCCTTATCTCCTCCTAATAAATTAGCATATAATTCCCTAAGGCGTGGCTTCAAATCAGTGCAAACCCGGTGTAATCTCTGCTTTGAGGTGGGTTGTTGTGATTGAGTGGGGTGCATGAAAAGAGAAGTTGTGTTATTTCTTGAACTAGCAGACCATAATAGCACATGGCCTTTGGGAAATCAGATTCCTGGGCCTGAACGTATCCTTAGAACCTTCTTCATACAATTCTTCATTAATTGCATTTTTTTTTTCTGGAAAAAGCCAGAGTTTGCTAAAAAAAAAAAAAAATGGGGGGGCGGGATTAAATACTAGCCAAACACGTATTATAAAGAAGCACCACATTAAGCCTCATAAACATTCATTTTCTAAACTCCTCAGTCATGCCAATAGCTCTTTATAGTTCTCAAAAACCAGGTTGAAGGCAACATTAAATGCTTAAACTCCTTTCGGTTCATTTCATAACCCCAAGGAAAAGAACAAGCTTCTAATTTCAGTCATTTGTGTGGCAAAGGTCAGTAATCATTTTAAAAATATATATATTTTATTGATTTTTTACAGAGAGGAAGGGAGAGGGATAGAGTTAGAAACATCGATGAGAGAGAGACATTGATCAGCTGCCTCTTGCACGCCCCGTACTGGGGATGTGTCCACAACCAAGTTACATGCCCTTGACCGGAATCAAACCTGGGACCCTTCAGTCCGCAGATCTACGCTCTATCCATTGAGCCAATCCGGTTTCGGCAGTAATCATTTCTGTATAAAGTAGCAATAATCCTTCAGAGATTTGTGCTGTAATTTGGTAGGTGCATGGGACATCTTGGATAGTTTCAAATAGATCAGGAGGTGTTCTAAAAATTACCCATTTTAAAATAGATAAAATAAATAAAATGTATCAGGAGGTGTTCTAAAAATTACCCATTTCAAAAGTCAATCGGGAATGGAGCAGCACTTTTACCCGAGGCCTGGACACTCCAAGTGCAGATGGAGAAGTGGGGAAAAGGAAGTTAGGCGTTTCCGATAATGAAAAGCTAGCACGGGCCGAGGGGGTTAATGGAAAGAGCCAGGATTTGATATAAAAAAAGCTTAATCATATGTGGTCTGAGCCATATATACCTTGGGACATTTGCTTCCACTTTCTCAGCCCCTGTTTTCTCAGGAGTCAACTGTCATATCAACATGAGTGCCCGCGAGCATAGAATGGAACACACAGGGACACTTAACCATCTGTTAGCAGACTGCGAGGCTAGGAATCATATGCCACCCCCAAAGAAGAATTATACCCAAAAGCCTCGCATTGTGACTGGGGTGAAGAAGATGCAACTCCGTGACGATGAGGAAGGTAGGTAAATGTTACCTTCTGCTCGTCTGTCTGTGTTTAACTGAGGTAACCCTGGTTTATAACGTCCGTTTCAGGTGTACCACATTACATCGCAACATCTGTAGATGTCACAGTGTCCTCAGCACCGAAGATCTGGTTCCTGTCATCCCCATACAAATGACCCCATGACCCCTTCCGCTCTTCCCGCACCCGCTTCCCCTCTGTTTAACCACCACGCTGTTGGGTGGGTGTTGCTTTTGTTTTTTGGAGTCCACAGATGAGTGAAATCACATGGCGTTTGTCCTTCTCCATCTGTCTTCACTTCGCTGATATCAGCCCCTCTGGTTCCAGCCCCGTTGTCTCTTCTGCTTTCAATGACGGAAGTGCGAGCCATCTGGAAATGAAGCAGCAGCGGAACAGCCCTGGAAGAGGGGGGAGCAGCAGGCCTGAGCCAGGGGGGCTGGAGAAGAATCGGGGGGCTCTCTGGCCAGAAAGGAAGGCCTAGAAGAGGGAGGGAAGCAGAAAGAGACGGTCACGGAGTTATAAGTACAAGGAAAGGGCAATGGGCTTGAGACAAACCAGAGTGAGCATTCCTCTCCAGTGACTCAGGAGGAACCTTTGAGGTGAGGGTGAGCGCTTATTTACAAATGGACCTCTTTGGCTTGAGAACTGAGGCAGTTGTTCCCGCGTGGACCAGCTGGCTGGTTAGGCAAACCTAAAGGGCAGATTTGAGTTTGGTTTAATGAGTTAGAACTACACAAGAGGACAGAAACCATGTATTTGTAATGTCCGTGGAAGACTGGGCTCCGTTAAGCCAGAGCTGAGACTAGACTAAGGACAACAAGTATATGTATATGATGTATATGTATATGTATATGTATATGTATATGTATATGTATATGTATATGTAAATTGGTTTTATTTTGTTCAGGTAAGAAGAACACAGAAATGATGCCATTATTTGGGAGAAGCAGACAACCCAGAATTTCTTTTTTTTCTTCTTTTTCTCTATCATGCAAAGACAACCATTTCAATGGAAAGAATAAAATGAGCTTTGCAAGAATTCACTGAAAACTAAGCAAAGGACTTGTAAGAAAACATCCCAGTTCCCAAAAGCTTAACTGCTTTTGCCTAGAATGACCACCTCTCAGCGAAGAGACTTCATACATTTAGGACTTTCATCTGGAATCAGCACCAAAGGCTCTAAACCAGCGGTTCTCAACCTGTGGGTGGAGACCCCTTTGGGGGTCGAACGACCCTTTCACAGGGGTCACCATATTTACATCACAATGCATAACAGTAGCAAAATTTCATGGTTGGGGGTCACCACCACATGAGGAACTGCATGCAAGGATCTCGGCCTTAGGAAGGTTGAAAACCACTGCTCTAAACATTCAAAGATTGGAGATGGACAAAGGCGTTTAAAAAAAAAAGAGAGAGAGAGAGAGAGAGAGAGAGAGAGAGAGAGAGCAGTTTGATTCTTGAAACCAAAACAAGGGGCTTTTCACAGATCCGGAGCAAGATTAATAACCCTATTCTTAAAGTCATATCTGGGCACTTAGAAAAGGAAGAAGAAATTCAGAAGTTAATGAGAATTCACCAAGTCGTCCTTTTCCTTTTTGACAATGTGGCAACATCAGCAAAGGAAACATAGTGGATGGTCAGAGCTCGCCTGCTGTTGGGGATTCTGTCTGGGATGAAGAGGTTGATTCTTCCTAATCCTTCAGCCTGAGTGAGGGTGGCATACCTTCCTCTGACTTTCACAAACATGCCCTGCACGCAAGCACATAGAGCAGTGGTTCTCAACCTTCCTAAGGCCGCCACCCTTTAAGACAGCTCCTCATGTGGTGGTGACCCCAACTATAAAATTATTTCCGTTGCTACTTCATCACTGTAATCTTGCTACTGTTATGAACTGTAATGTAAATATCTGATAGGCAGGATGTATTTTCATTGTTACAAATTGAACATAACTAAAGCATAGGGATTAATCACAAAACAATATGTAATTAGATATTGTGAACTATTTATTTCTAATGACAAATAAATGAAATTTTGTCTTGAATCGTGGTATAGCATGGGTAACAGTCTTCATATGACAACAGTAAACTATATTGCTACATTTTGCTACACCGAGGAGCAGTGTGTTGGTTCCTAAGACCATGGGAAAGAGGTGTTTTCCAATGGTCTTAGACGACCCCTGTGAAAGGGTCGTTTGACGCCCAAATGGGGTTGCGACCCACAGGTTGAGAACCGCTGACATAGATGAAAATATGACTTAGTAACACATTGGGTCCTCATTGTCATCTGCTTTCCGTTTCGGCAGGTAGAGAAGGCACCGGAGAATGAGAAAGTGAGGGGTGACACGGCATGCAGTCCGAATTTACAGAAGACACGACATTGGGAGTCAGAATTACTCATTTACATCAAAGATATCCAACTGACTGAGCAGAGCAGCATGTTAATAGATGCGTTAGTGAAGGGCTGGGACAGGTTGGAACAAGTGGCGGCTGAGGCGTGTTTGGAAACAGTTGTAGAAAACACTTTGCTGCTTGAGAGGTTTAGTAAGTTGTAATACAGGAGACAATAGGGTGATAT
The DNA here is from genome assembly GCA_004026805.1 of Lasiurus borealis. Lineage (NCBI taxonomy): Eukaryota > Metazoa > Chordata > Mammalia > Chiroptera > Vespertilionidae > Lasiurus > Lasiurus borealis. Next base: position 50,068 of record PVJN01003530.1, on the reverse strand, counting down.
GACTGCCCTAATAGCTACCAGGATTTACTTGGGGGAAATAACAGTAATTAGAACAAAGCCGTTAAATATCTTCTCGCTGTGTGTTGTTTGGGGAAAAGCTGAATTACATTCTTGGGATCAGCTTTTCAGAGGGATGATGGCAAAGCAAACCACCTTCCAAGGGCTTTCGGACAGGATGAGGAGAAGCGGATGGCGCTGTAGGTGCCCAGGTGAACTGAGGCATTTTTTCCCAGTGGAATCAAGGCCAGTTGCATCTTGGGAGACTCCAGAGGGGAAAACTGCCGATCTTTGAGGCCTGCTACGCAGGGGACACTTTACAAGAGGTGGATATTATGCAGATTTCCAGGTCAACTGAAGGCAAAACTGGGAGTAAAGGAGCAAATGCTAGTGGGTACCTTCTTCGAAGAGTTCTCAACATGCTAGTTGTGCATCATGATCTCTTGGGAAGAGCATTTAAAATGCTGGTGCTTTAGCCAAGATCGGTTTGGCTCAGTGGATAGAGCGTCAACCTTTGGACTGAAAAGTCCCAGGTTCGATTCTGGTCAAGGGCATGTACCTTGGTTCCGGGCACATTCCCCTGGGGTGTGTGTGTGTGTGTGTGTGTGTGTGTGCAGGAGGCAGCTGATCGACGTCTCTCTCTTATCCATGTTTCTAGCTCTCTGTCCCTTTACCTTCCGCTCTGTAAAAAAATCAATAAAATGTATTTTAAAAAATTAAAAAAAAAAATGCTGGCGCTTAAACTCTAGCCCAGGGGTTCTGATTTATCGGTCTGGTGTGGGGCCTCTATTAAAAAGCATTTTTCAGCCTGGCCGGCGTGGCTCAGTGGTTGAGTGTCGACCTATATGACCCAGCAGTTCACGGTTCAATTCCCCGCCAGGGCACAAGCCTGGTTTGGGAGCTGGCTCCAGTGTGGGGCGCGCAGGAGGCAGCTGATTGATGATCCTCTTCTCATCGCTGACATTTCTATTTCTCTCTCTCTCTACCTCCCTCTCTGAAATCATTTTTTTTTAAAAGGTATTTTATCAACGCTCTCCTGTTGATTTGATGTTCCAGGTTGAAGAATCACTTAAAGTAGATGACTACTTGTTGAGAGGATAAATAAATCAAAAGAGATGTGTTTTTTTTTTCTAAAGTCTCCTCCTAGTTTGAGAAGATAAATGGAAAGGAACACTTAATGGGTTACATACTACAGCGAGGCACTTTCGCAATCTCTTGTCTCTCATACTTGAATGAATACATGTACATTCCTTACCCCGGTGTCTGGCATGAAGTAACTCTCAGATTTAAGCTGTTTTTATTGCACCCTCTCTCTAACTGTCCTAGGAAGGTATGACACCTCTCCATCACAGAGAGGTGAACGGAGGCTTTGAAGTTAGTCTCCCAAGGTCCCTCGTAGAAAACTGCAAAATAAGGACTGAAACTAGAAATAAAATCCAGTTCTAAATTCTAGAGCCCCTTCCCTTCTCCAGGCCACTCAGAAACATTTGGAAGTTTATGCAAATCAGTGGTTTACCTGTGTAAACATTTCAAAAAATCTAATTAAGCCGCTTCCCTCTTGACCTGTTTGTAAGGAATGTCTCTTCAAATGCAATTTTTTTTTTGAGTTAAGAGAAGCATAAAAGTAGACATCCACATTTTTTATTTATTTTTTTCCTAATGAGGCCTAATTACTGGAAACTCCTCGGTAGGTCTTGGGGAAACTCGGGATAGAGAGGGTGGCCTTTCCGACTTCCTCCCAACACTTTGAAGTGAAGAGGGGGGAGGTAATCGCCGCTCTCAGGTAACACATCCCAGGCGCTGCGGGTGAAGATGCGCAAAAAGCTGTCCCTCCCGCGCCGTCTGGCTCCGCGCCGTTAATGACCCGCTAACGCCGAGGCCGAGGCAGCCCGGCCCGGAGGTGGGGAAGGTGGAGGGCCCGGTGCCGAGCTGACACCTCTCTGGAGCCATGTTGGAGCGGTGGCTGCTTTTCCCAAAACTGCAGAAACTTCTCCTCCCAGGGAGGGAGCTGTGATTGCTACTGAGGCTGCAGAATTCAAGACAGAGGAGGACGCTGCTTCCCTTTCCCCGTTTCCCGCCCCCCATCACCCCATCACCCCCTCACCCCCCATCCCGCGCAGGCCTCGGAGATAAGATAAATGCAATTTCCTCCGCGGAACTGCACGCACTCTGCGCTCTGTTCCCGATCCTTCGCCTTTGGGGGTTGCACTCCGTTCAGTGCGCAGGGTTCGGCGGTTTCAATTCCGTGCACGTTGGGGGGAGCGCAGGGAAGGCCGAGGAGGGCTTCACGGGGGGCGATTTTGGGCCTTTTCTCGGAGAAGGGAGTGGAACCGAGAAGGAGGAGGAGGAGGAGGAGGAGGAGGAGGAGTCACTCTCTGGGAGAAGGCGAGGGGAGTGGGCCAGGGCCCCCCTAAGAAAGGTCCCCCGCGTCTCCCCCCATTTCTTTCCCCTCCCCAGCTGTTTGGAGACACCGGTTCCTCCCCAGTCTCCAAAAGTACCTTTCGTTTGGGGGGGGGGGTGATCCCAGAGTGCAACCCCCCAAAACGTACGGGTCCCTGGAAAGGACGAGAGCAAGTTAAGAGCGCACGAGGCCCGGCCGGGCAGGGAGGGGCGCGCGGAGGAGTCGGGGGCCGGAGCGGAGGGGCTGGCCGGGCGCCGCTCGCGAAACGTGAGTCCCGGGAGGGGAGGGGAAGGGAGGGGAGGCGCGGGGGGCAGCCGGGCGGGCTGGGGTCCGGCGGGGGGAAGGGGTCCCCGGCTCACCCCCTCCCCATCCTCGCCTCCGCGGGCTCCGGTGACGTTGCGGCGCCTCCGCCCTCCGCTGGGCCGGGCGCCCGCCCTCCTCCGGGCTCGCCCACACCCGCCCGCCCGCCCCGCTGGGAGAAGCGCCACCCGAGGCGGCGGCGGCGCATCCCGCGGCGCGGCGGCCACCAGCTCCGATGGCGCGGCGGGCGCGCTGAGCGCGGGGCTCCGAGGGCGCCGGCGCCCCGGGTGCGGAGGCCGGGCCGGGCCGGGCCGGGCGGGAGCCGGCGCCGCGGCGGGGGAGGCGCCGCCCGGGCGGACGGAGCGGTGAGCGGCGGGGAGCGGGGGCCGCGCGCGGGGGCGGCGGGGCGGGCGCGGGTCTGGGCCCCGCGCGGCGCAACTTTCCTTCCGGAGGCGCGGGCGGCGGGCGGCGGGCGGGAGGCGGGGAGCCACGTCCCCAGCCGTCGGCGCCCTGGGCTGCGCGCCCGGCTCGCTCGGCCGGCTGCCGGCGGGGGGCGCGGGGCGCGGAGCCGGGGCCGCCCCGGGGCCAGCCGGTCGCCCCTGCCCGCAGCCTCCCCGCCGCCCGGAGCGCCCGGAGCTGGGAGCCGGGCCCGGCGCGCGGGAGGAGCGCGGGCACCGCTTTCGGGGCGTCGGGTCTGGCCCGGCCGCGGCTCCCCGGACTAGTCTGGGGCACGGCCTCGCGGCTCCGCGCGCCTCCGGGGCTGCGGGTCCTGGCGCAGCGGGCGCCCGGGGACCCCCGGTTGCTCCCCCCGGCTCCCCCTGGCTCCTCTCGGTCGCGGGGTGCCTGCGCTGCGAGGCTCGGGGACCCTCGGGGAGCAGGAGCTGCTGGTGAGCCTCGCCCCTGGCGGCCCCGGGCGGCGGCGGCGGCGGCGGACGCTGGGCTCCCGGCTGCGCGGCCCGTGAGCAGAGCCGCAGGGGCTCGGGGTCTTGCGCGCTGCAGGGCGAGCTCCGGGGGCGACCCGGGACGTTCTCATCTCCATCGCTCAGTGGGTGGGGGGTGAGGGAGTGGGATGGGGGTGTAGGAAGGTATGGGGGGCCGCAGCCCAGGTCGGCCGGCCGGGAAGCCGGAAACCCAATCCGCGGCTTCGGAGCGGGGAGCGCGCCTCCTTCACCTGGGACACTCCTCGGGTCCGAAAAGGACGCTGCTAGTTTGCAGGGAATCTTGGGGGAACAACATTACTTAACATTTCTTTTTATGGTTTACATGTTAATATTTACATCGGAGCATGGACCTTCTCACTTAGAAATGTTTTAAGCCGAGGCCCGTGTGGCTCAGTGGATAGAGCATGGGCCTGCGGACTGAAAGGTCCCGGGTTCGATTCCGGTCAAGGGCATGTTATCCTGGTGGCAGGCACATCCCCAGTGGGGGGCGTGCAGGAGGCGGCTGATCGATGTCTCTCTTTCTCATCGATGTTTCTAACTCTCTATCCCTCTCCCTTCCTCTCTGTAAAAAATCAACAAAATATATTAAAAAAAAAACACCTTAGAAATAGTTTAAAAACAGGTTTTTAAGTCTCTTTTCACGTGATAGAACTTAATCTCCCCGGGATTACCTTTTCTGCAGTGTGTTGGGGTTTCTCAGCAAAGTGACATATTTTGTAGGATATTTAGGTAGTACTACTGAAATCAGATCATAAAAATGTGTGTAATGCGCAGGGAAGAAGTGAAACCTGGAATTGCCGATCTGAGTACTTGCCTGTTGGGGGTTACTGTTTTCAAGTCACCAAACCTGTAAGTGTGTCGGTTAAAATATGTGCCGGCAAAAAGGGAGAAAGGATGGAATTTGATGCCTCTGTGGCTTAGTCACCCAGCTGTGTGGGTTCAGCAGAAAGCAGCACAGAGCTGGTCTGAAGGAGCCACATAGAGGTGCGGAAACCCACCCAAACCTTTGAGAGCTTTCATTGGATGGTATGTCAGATCAGTTTCGTAGTTTTCATTCAGTGAAACTGTTGCCTACAAAGTCCGTTTTTACTTTCAGGTTAAAGAATGTTGATAGTACAATGACCAAGTGAAAGAGAAAGAAAAAAAGAAAAAAACTGGGACAAAGAGACATCTGCAATAGAACACACTCTAGCAAGGCCTTTGCCCCAGAGGGAGTTACTAGGACTTCCCCAGGCCTGCCTGGTAGACCGGGTCTGGCCAAGTGCAATACGTACCTCCCTCTGAGGTTGGGGGCCTGGTTGTGGGAAAGCACCCTCGAAGGCAGCCAGGCTGGCCACACGAGGTCAGGACCGTCACCGCCACTAACATTCATGTGTGTATCGACTTTTGTACTTTTCAAATTACTACCCCATTGAGTGCATACAGGTTTTTAATGAAACCTGTGGTCTTCCCGGCACAGTGTCTGCCAGTGCTGCTCGGAGGACCTGGGGGCCGTCCTCAAGGTCAAGTTCTTACTTCCCAGATGCTCCTCTGCCTTCCCAACACCTCCTAACAAAGATTTGTTTAGGCCCAAACCAGTCTGGCTTAGTGGATAGAGCGTCAGCCTGCGGACTGAAAGGTCCCAGGTTCGATTCCGTGGCTTAGTCACCCAGCTGTGTGGGTTCAGCAGAAAGCAGGACAGAGCTGGTCAGGTAGGAGCCACTTAGAGGTGCGGAAACCCACCCAAACCTTTGAGAGTTTTCATTGGATGGTATGTCAGATCACTAGGGCAAATATCCTGGTTGTGGGCACGTCCCCAGTAGGGGGCATGCAGGAGGCGGCTGATTGATGTGTGTCTCTCTCATCAATGTTTCTGTCTATCCCTCTTTCTCTCTGTAAGAAAGCAATAAAATATATTTAAAAAAAATTCGTTTAGCCTCTGAAAAGTGTTGGAATCATAGGTGCAAATGCGTTCTGCAGTTGAACAGTAAAATACTTCTTCATGTTATTGGAGGTAGATGATTTTGGTATTTGTCTCTACTAATCTGGATCACACTGTGTTGCATGAAAGACATTCCAGGACATCTTGCCATATCATGATTCAGCAAATGACTAGAGAGGAATAACGGAAAACATTTAAATTTGGGTTTTAATGTATCAGTAATCTTTGTTTACGAAAGGAGTAAAGCAGTTAGTAATAAAAGACTAACATTTTGAAGTTGCAGCATGTATTAAATAGTACTAACCACTGGCACGTTTGTGTGCTAAGTATATAAAGTAAAAGTTCTTATTTTTCAGTACCCCAACAAAAGGAGAAATGTTACCATCCTGTGCTGTGTATGTGGCAGGCTTTTGAGGGATCTGAACCTGTGGTGGAGGTAATGCCAGCATCATAGTGGATGGTGTTATTCCACTGACTGGGAGGGGCCAGACCCTTACTGTTCTGTAAGAGGAGGGAAGGCACCTGGCAATAACCAGCAACCTTCCAAAAGTGTCCAAGCAGGGCACAGGACAGTTCCTTTTTTTTTTTTTAATATATATATTTTATTGATTTTTTACAGAGAGGAAGGAAGAGGGATAGAGTTAGAAACATCGATGAGAGAGAGACATCGATCAGCCGCCTCCCGCATGCCCCCCACTGGGGATGTGCCCGAAACCAAGGTACATGCCCTTGACCGGAATCGAACTTGGGACCTTTTGGTCCGCAGGCTAATGCTCTATCCACTGAGCCAAACCGGTTTTGGCCACAGGACAATTCTTATTACTAATGCCTTAGCATTTTCTTATCTTAGAATTACATTGTCTTCCCCTAGAGTGATATATAGAATAAAATTCTTCGGGGTCACCAAATTGCCCGCAGATGTTTGGAGGACACAAAATTCTCTAAACCAAGAGTCAGTCCCCAACGTGGTGTTTCCGAAAGTGTATAAACACAGACTACCAAAAAGAGAAATTATTTTCCCATGAAATCCATATGTGAATTGGTGGCAGGATGGGAAGTAGAGATTAAAATTGCAGATTCCTTGCCGAAACCGGTTTGGCTCAGTGGATAGAGCGTCAGCCTTAGGGCTGAAGGGTCTCAGGTTCGATTCCAGTCAAAGGCATGTACCTTGGTTGTGGGCACATCCCCAGTAGGGGGTGTGCAGGAGGCAGCTGATCAATGCTTCTCGCTCATCAATGTTTCTAACTCTCTATCCCTTTCCTTTCCTCTCTGTAAAAAATGAATAAAATATATTAAAAAAAATAAAATTGAGGATTCCATTTGGTGGTAGCAATAATTAGAAATGGACGAATTTCAAACAGTCTTGCTAATTCCAATGCCCGAGTCTAGTAGAGAATTCCCTTTGAAAAATTAAAGTCTACATTAAGTGGATACTATTTCAATGGAAATAATTGTAGTGTTTCTTTTTTGTTTGTCTTTCAAGAAAATTATATCTGTTAGTAAATAAATGCATTCTCAAGTTCTGACTTATCTAACATTAGTGTTTCACCCTTCTTAGGTATAGAGGAGTGGTTTGGTTAGTGATGGTGGAGAAGGGTCGCAGAAAAGAATGAAACTAGAAAGAAATGCAAAGTATTGTGCGTGGGTTGAAAAAGGTGCCACGAGGGTGAATAAACTCTTCTTACAAATGTATACGCTTTCTGACAACCGACGGAAAGGCAAAGTCCCCATATATCATGCAGCTGCATGAACACTTGCATTTTAAAATTGCCTGGTGCCGAAACCGGTTTGGCTCAGTGGATAGAGGGCTGGCCTGTGGACTGAAAGGTCCCAGGTTCGATTCTGGACAAGGACATGTATCCTGGTTGTGGGCACATCCTCAGTAGGGGGCGTGCAGGAGGCAGCTGATCCATGTCTCTCTCTCATCGATGTTTCTAACTCTCTTATCTCTCTCCCTTCCTCTCTGTAAAAAATCAATAAAATATATTTTTAAAAAAATAAATAAAATTGCCTGGTACTTGTTAGTACATATTTTCAAATCTTAGCCTAGTGAAGAAGGAGCGTGCTGTAGAGCAGGTGTCTTCTCTGTTGAGGAGTGGGGAAATGGCAATCACTGTAAAAACAAGCCATTTGCTTATCATCTGACAAGTAATTAGTGGCCTATCTTAAGTGTGAGATTCATCTGAATTGCCCATTTAATTCTACTTCTCTCCTTTCTGACCCCAAGTTTTTGTTCAGAAAGACTTGCATTTTAATTTCCCTACAGATCTAGTTTATTATTCCTTTTAATTCTCCCCCCTTTCCACGGCCTGTCAGCTCCCTGGAATGCTCAGGTTCTCTTCGGCTTCTGTAAACCGGCACTTACAGACCCTCTCCCTTCTGTGGCTCTTCGCGAGCCGTGTCGTATTCAGGATTCTACTGTGAGGCCTGGCCTGAGTTCTGCAGAGCCTCGGCTCATCTCTCGTTCTCATTAGTGGCCTCCGGTCTTTGGGTGCTTTACCCCTGTGCTGTTCACTTCTGTCTGTCTGTCTGGGCAAGCTCCAGCCTGTTGGTGTAGATTCCAAATCCTCTCAAATGCCCAGAAGACTGTGAACCTGCAGGAGGCAGAGTGTCCAGAGCGATGGTTGGGGATCACAGAGAAGAAGAGGGATTTAGAAAAAGGAGAAAAGATTGTTGAGGCCATGTGTTTAGTTCCTGAATGCAAGTAGTTCAGTCCTTAATTCAGAACGACGCCATGGGAAAATTTTCCTTCATTGATCTTTATTGGAGGATATTTTTTTCCATTGCTTTTCAGAGAGAGTAATGGAGGGAGGGAGGAGGGGAAGAGAGAGACATCGATGTGACTGAAACACATGAATTTGTCATCTTCCCCTTGCAGCCCAACCCTGGGGCAGGGAGTAGACCTGCAACCCAGGTCCTAACACTTGACTGGGAATTGAACCCACGACCCTTTGGCGTGCGGGCTGATGCTCCAATCATTTGGCAGCATCGGCCAGAGCAGCTCCATACATTTTAATGTGCGCAAAGGTTCTTTGCTGGATTTCTACGTGTTTCAACTTTCTTAGGACATTCCATAAAAATGATTTTGGTTAGTGTTGTTATTAAACAGTTCCTGAAACAACAGGATTTGCCTCTTCAGTACTACTTAGAAGCTACAAAGAGACTGATAATAAACATGACTTACAGTGACACTGCATATTCGGGAGTAGCTGTAATTATTAGGTAAATGTAGCCCTGTTCTTTAAAGTATACAAAAGGCACAATTAAGTCTCAATGACAGATACCTGACATATTCATTGTAGGTTATTTGTGTCCATCTGCTCTTCCTGGACAGGGTCAGAGTGGCAACTGAATGTATGTGTCAAAAAAGTTTTTGGTATTATTTATAGAATTAAGAGTGCCTCTTTTCTCCCTAGTTCATATGAAGAATAGCAGGACAGTCATAGCAAAATTCCTTGTGTGTGTTTAAATACACGCACAGGCTCCTGTAGTCGAAATTGAAGAAGTTCACAGTCTGTTTAAAAAGCTGCTGTTGAAATCTTCCGAATTATCCGTTGCGCACGCAGATGCTGTAGAAACTGTAAAATGTGCTGCGCTTGTTGATTAAATCAAGGCTTTTGTGTTTTTCTCAATGTGTCACCAACTGAGCTGCTAAGCAACAGGCATTTAATACATGCAGATGCTGTACCACAACAAAGCTGACTCAGCATTTCATAACCCTTAAAAGGGATTTGTAAAGGAAATCAGCTCGCCAAGCTTGCGGATCTATAATATTTTTATTGATGAAGTAGGCAGGCGAGGTACTGACTTTACTGTTGCGATCTAAGGGCGATTGCAAGGAAAAACGAGGGTGTTTTGCTAGCCATTCCTGAAGTGGGAGGTAGCAGCATTGGGTTGCTTGTACTATACATTTTGGTGTAAAAACGTGACCCGCAGATGATGTTGCGAACCTAGCGGAGAGGATTCACTTAAAGAAACAGCAGGCTACAGATTGACACTTCATCATGTGGAGTAGCCGTTTAGATTGCAGTATTGAAAGAGTTAGCGCGCTCCTATAAATAGCCGACACCCAGAAAGTTGCGTCAGTGACAAGAAACTCAAGAAGTGCACGATAAAAATCCCCAAGCAGTTTAAACACGTTTGGTGCCAAGGCGCACTCAACACCCTGCCACGTGGACGCGAACAGTGGTGAGGCCAGGATGGGCTGCCTGCGGGACAGGGCTCACCTCCTTGAAGAAGTTTGAGTGCATCTTTGTTGTTTGAATCTGTCTGAGGACAGGCTGTAAGCGGCAGACTTCTAGACTTTTCTCCAGTGCTGGTAAAGAGCTTTTCTCGGGGCCTTTGCAGTTTGATGATGTCATTGCAAGAGGCATCCATGAGGCCAGGCTCACAAAGCGGGGCGGATCGTGAGGCGTGGGCCAGCTGGGTTTTGAAGTCACCTGCAGTGTTTACACTTGGGGGAAGGGGAGGACCGGTAGGAAAGAAAAAGTAGCTTGAAAAGGGATGTTGAACAGCTGTTTTCCATCTTCCCCGGAGGAAAATGAGAGGAAATCACTTACAGCGAGCATCACGCGGGATTTATGCTAAATGCAGGAACGTTGTTTTTTTTTTCCTGAATGTTTTAACCTGTAGACTAGATTTCTCAGAGAGGCCTGTGGGTTCTTCTCTGTTTAGAAAGTTGTCCTGAGGGGGATGTTAGCGTCTGTTTTCTTCTGGGGCTCTAATTTTACGACTTCTCACCTGGATTTGAAAATCTTAGAGATTAAAAATGATTTAATTACAGCTGACCCTTGAACACAGGTTTGAATTGTGTGGGTTCACTTATATGCAGGTTTTTTTCAGTGGATACGTACAGTACAGTAAATGTGTTTTCCTTATGATTTTTTAAAAATATACATTTTATTGATTTTTTTACAGAGAAGAAGGGAGAGGGATAAAGAGTCAGAAACATCGATGAGAGAGAGACATCGATCAGCTGCCTCTTGCATGTCCCCTACTGGGGATGTGCTTGCAACCAGGGTACATGCTCTTGACCGGAATTGAACCTGGGACCCCTCAGTCCACAGATTGACGCTCTATCCACTGAGCCAAACTGGTTTCGGCATTCCTTACGATTTTTAAGATTTTCCCACCAGCTTATTTTGTTGTTAAGACTCCAGCATGTAAAACATATAAAATACGTGTTACTCAACTGTTTGTTATCGGTAAGGCTTCCAGTCAACAGGAGGCTATTAGTAGTTAAGTTTTTGGAGAGTCTAAAGTCAGACACAGATTTTCCACAGCATTGGGAGGTGGGTATCTGTTGCTCTAGGGCAGTGGTTCTCAACCTTCCTAAGGCCGCCACCCTTTAAGACAGCTCCTCCTGGGGTGGTGACCCCCAAACATACAATTATTTCCGTGGTTACTTCATAGCTGTCATTTTGCTACTGTTATGAACTGTAATGTAAATGCTATCTGATAGGCAGGATGTATTTTCGTTGTTACAAATTGAACATAATTAAAGCATAGGGATTCATCACAAAAACAATATGTAATTATATATTGTGAAATATTTCTTTTTAATGACAAATAAATGAAATTTTGTCTTGAATTGTGGTGTAGCATGAGCAACAGTCTTCATATAACAACAGTAAACGACATTGCTACACTTTGCTACACCGAGGAGCGGTGTGTTGGTTCCTAAGACCATGGGAAATAGGTGTTTTCCAATAGTTTTAGGCGACCCCTGTGAAAGGATCATTCGACCCCCAAAGGGGTCGAGACCCACAGGTTGAGAACCACTGCTCTAGGGTCAACTGTATTGTGAATGTAGAAGAAATGGTCCGTTTCAGTGTCTGAAATACAAGTTGCCTTCATAGTTTCTACTTAGCATGTCTATTTGTTAGTACAAAGTGTTGGCTAACTGGGTAAGTAAGGATCACATATAAGATTCTTCTAATACATCTTTTCATGTAGGTACACATTTGATAGCTGACAAATCCTCTAGGCCAGTGGTTGGCTAACTCATTAGTCCACAGAGCCAAATATCCACAGGACAACGATGGAAATTTCTTTGGAGAGCCACATGTTTTCAACTTCTTCTAAATAGACTCCGTCCAGGTTGTGGGATTTTGTGGAAGAGCCACACTCAAGGGGCCAAAGAGCCGCCTGTGGCTCTTGAGCCGCAGTTTGCTGATCACTGCTCTAGGCTTAATTTGATTTGACCCCAAACAGGCCACTTTCCTTTACACTTCTTTTTTATTCTAGAAAAATCTTAAAGGCTTTGGCACTAGACTATTGTGTTCCATTTGGGGTTTTAGTACAATCCTTTACATTTCTCTGCTCCATTTTTTAAAGTAAAAGTAGGCTGCCACCAGTGCGAACATCCGGGGCATTCATCCACGTGGTCAAAATACACAGGTTGCCCATGTCAGAGAGAGTCTGGAAACTTCTCTCGTATAAACCAAACGTCTCGTAGCAGTAGTTATGGTTAAAAATAATATTACCGAAACTGGTTTGGCTCAGTGGATAGAGCGTTGGTCTGTGGGCTGAAAGGTCCCAGGTTCGATTCCGGTCAAGGGCATGTGCCTTGGTTGCGGGCACATCCCCAGTTGGGGGCGTGCAGGAGGCGGCTGATCGATGTCTCTCTCTGTCCCTCACCCTTTGATATTTCTAACTCTCTATCCCTCACCCTTCCTCTCTGTAAAAAAAATCAATGAAATATATTTTAAAAATAGTAATACTTACAGAAACAATGTGGACTTTGTTTGATTTTTATTTGGGAAGATGGACTATCCAGTAGAATTCATAATGTGGTGTCAGGCCAGTGTTCCCACTTTATTCTCAATATTAGAATTAGGCAGTGCTTAACAATATAATGATCTTAAAAAAGGGTTCATTTTCGCCGAAACCGGTTTGGCTCAGTGGATAGAGCATCGGCCTGTGGACGGAGAGGTCCCGGGTTCGATTCTGGTCAAGGGCATGTATCCTGGTTGCGGGCACATCCCCAGTAGGGGGCGTGCAGGAGGCGGCTGATCGATGTTTCTCTCTCATCCATGTTTCTAACTCTATCCCTCTCCCTTCCTCTTTGTAAGAATCAATAAAAAAATATATATATTTAAAAACAAAACAAAAAAAAGGGGTTCACTTTGATGAGCAAAAGGTGTTTGAAAATGCACCCGCAGCCAGTATCGGGTCAGTGGGCTTGGGGGAGGATAGACAGTTAAGCCCAGCCCTCCGTGTCTCAGGCAGGTGGAGGAAGTGTTCCACCTTAGTTTTCCCGCCTGTGGTTATACAGCATTTTATTTTTATTTTTATTAGCCCTAACTGTTGGGCTCAGTGGATAGAGCGTCGATGTGAAGCAGGTTTGAAATGCTTTTCACAGTTACCTTTCTCAGCGGAAACTGATTCTCGGGAGCACGGAACAAGCAGCAGAGTTTCCACAAGAAAGAGCATCTTCTGCTGGCCCTGTGCGTTCTGAGGCTAATTCCTTCCTCTTTTTATTTTTTAAAATTGACGAGAGAGAGAGAGAGAGAGAGAGAGAGAGAGAGGTGGGGGGGGGGGAGAAAATTCATTGGTGATTCTTTTATGTCATGAGCCCTGACTGGGGATTGAACCCACAACCTTGGCACATGGGCAGGACTCTAACCAACCGAGCTACCTGGCCATGCTGTTCCTCTTGCTTTGCTGTAAATCATCTACACGTTAGACCCTGTTGCTTCTAATGAGAAAGAACCCAGGATAATCGGAGGGCGAAATTCGAACCCCCCTGTTGCTTTGTGCAGTACAGTTTATCCTGTCCCAAACGCTGGTGTGAAATTGTAAGATCCATCTTTTTTTCCCCTAAAGAAACCAGCATTGTTCAGATTGGATTCACCCTGTTAACCACGTGCTATGGTAGGGGTTTAAGATTTGCACCATTCAAATGTTTAGACTGTTGTGACCTGTATAGAATTCTGCATAAAATGCAGATTCATCAAATGGTATTTTGAGTATCTGCTGTGGGAACTTTCAAAATTCAAGTTCACCTCTCCTTCTTAAATTGCATCATGCAACTTTTAGGTTAAGTCGGACCACTCCCAATATCTCTTTCTTGGGGAAGAAATGAGCGGCAGTCTGTATGCTACTGAATCGCCATAAAATGATAAATCCTGTGGCGAAAGCTGAGGTGAGCTAGCAGCATAACAGATCCTTCTTTGTGTGCTCACACCTTTTTTTTTTTCCTTGTTGGTGAAGCCACTGAAGTTTGGTTCAATGATCGCAAGGTTTAGAAAAGATCGATCTGTTTCTTGGCGATGCATGCGTTGAGATATAACTTTTCCCAGTGTGCTTTTGAACTTGGAGAGTCAGATGAAAGAATGCTATACTCCGGTGACAAAAATACTGAAAGGAATTGGTCCCTCAGCAAGTATTTGCCAGGTACTTCTGTGTCTGAGGGGATGTCTGGGTGGGGTGAAGAGGGGAGCGTGCAAGATAAATATGGCATCGTTTTCACCCTGGGGCAGCCATAAAATCCGGTTGGTGAAGTAGCTGGACGTGAATCTTTGTGAGAACCGTTAAGGCAGTGGTTCTCAACCTTTCTAATGCCGCGACCCTTTAATATAGTTCCTCATGTGGTGGTGACCCCTAACCATAAAATTATTTTTGTTGCTACTTCATAACTGTAATTTTTCAACTGTTATGAGTCGTATCTGTGTTTTCCAATGGTCTTAGGCGACCCCTGTGAAAGTGTTGTTCAACCCCCAAAGGGGTTGCGACCCACAGGTTGAGAACCGCTGCATTAAGGGCTAAACAGACAAACGCATGCAATAGAATTGCAGGTGGGAGGAGATCTGTAAGTGTTACATGCGCAGAGGATGCTCAATTAGGAGGGAGAGTGAACTGTGTCTCAGAGGATTTCATGCCCAAAGGGGAGGAAAACATCGCCAGGAGGGCAGATGCACAGGAAGAGGAGTGAACAGCAAAATGGGGAGGCTCCAGGTCAAGGAGAACTTCCTAGAACAATCGTGGCAATTCCTTATCTCCTCTTACAGCATTATCTTTCCCTTTTCCTCCCCTTCCCCATATGTTCTTCCATGGTTTCCCACAGATACTTGTGAAGGGCTGTATTGCATGTAATCAGTGGTGCTAGACACCATAGGAGAGAAAAGACTAAGACCCTTGCCTCCCAGGAGCTTATATCCGCGTTGGTGAGTTCTAGTCATTATGCAAGTCATTGAATGTATAAATTCCTTTAAATTATTTCTTATGGAGGAACTTATTTTTATTTAAGCTGTTAAAGCTCTACCAGGATCAAAATATAAAATGTCTTAACGTAAAATAACGTTTAATTAGCTATATATTTATGTATATTTATGCTTAATATAGTATATAAATTAAATATTTCATTTACTAGCAACAATTCATAAGTTGTATAATAATCTGTAACTACAACAATATTCTATACTATTCTGTTATCTAATTCAGATACCAAATTCCCAACCAATTAATATTTCAATTGCTGCTAAAATAGATATGCTACAATTATCAGTTTAATACTATCTAGCTCAGCTCCGTTTGGGTCCAGAGAGGATTGAAACAATAAATGTGAGAAAGGAAGATAAAAACCTGCACCTTCAGATAACTTGGTATACCTGTGATGAGTACAAATTGCGTAAGTTAGTAGAGACAGTTAAAGCTGTCAATATTCTTATTGCACCCCTCCCCTTTTTTTGGATCCTCTTTTAAAATATATTTTATTGATTTTTTTACAGAGAGGAAGGGAGAGGGATAGAGAGTTAGAAACATCGATGAGAGAGAAACATCCATCAGCTGCCTTCTGCACGCCTCCCTACTGGGGATGTGCCTGCAACCAAGGTACATGCCCTTGACCGGAATGGAACCTGGGACCCTTCAGTCCGCATCTATCCACTGAGCCAAACTGGTTAGGGCTTGATCCTCTTTTAAAACACAATTTATTTTTAATTTTTTAATTAAAAAAAAATACATTTTATTAATTTTTTACGGAGAGGAAGGGAGAGAGATAGAAAGTCAGAAACATCCATGAGAGAGAGACATTTATCAGCCGCCTCCTGCACACCCCATAGTGGAGATATGCCTGCAAGCAAGGTACATGCCCCTAACCGGAATCGAACCTGGGACCTTTCAGTCTGCAAGCCGATGCTCTATCCACTGAGCCACACCGGTCTCAGCTAAAACACAGTTTAGATCATGCATTCTCAGCACATCCTTTCTTCTCCATCCTAGCCAGCAGTGTGAAGGTGCGTAAATTCGGAAAGGACTTTGTCACTCTCACGCAGACTTCCTTCCTTTGGTTTTAGTGATCTGTGTAGATATGTTCTTTCTTCTGGCATCTGATCGGATGACACAAGCACCTTCTTGGCAGGCCTCGTCCCTGAATTCCCAGAGAATTGCTGAGTAATGCGTGTGTGGCAACAGGGAGACCACTCACGGATAAGGTTGCCAGGGGAGGCTTTATTACAGATGTTGTGTTCTCTGAAAAAGGCAAGGGTTAGGGCGGAGCACTTAGAGGGAACCCCATGAAAGAGAGTAACCGTGGGAATGGAGGACAGAAAGGTGAGTCGTGATCAAGCTAGCATGAGTGGGTGAGTGTGGAGGGAGCGTGTGGAGAGGAAACGGGACACACGGTTGAGAGGTAGGCAGAGCCGCATACGCCGTAGCAGCTCTTGCTGCGGAAAGTGGTGCATTTTTGCTGCAGGAAATAGAAACTCGTGAGTAGGTAAGTGATAGGACGGTGGTGACTTATTTAATTTTTGGGAGGAACTTGATGGTTTACGCAGATAGATATGTCACGATTAGTACTGGCACGTGGCCTAGGTTTCTGTCTTGGCTCCTTCACTCTTTCTCTGACCCTGGGTGACTCAATTTTAAAAAAATATATATTTTATTGATTTTTTACAGAGAGGAAGGGAGAGAGATAGAAAGTCAGAAACATCGATGAGAGAGAGACATCGATCAGCCGCCTCCTGCATGCCTCACAGTGGAGATGTGCCCGCAAGCAAGGTACATGCCCCCAACCGTAATCGAACCTGGGACCTTTCAGTCCACAAGCCGACGCTCTATCCACTGAGCCAAACCGGTCTCGGCAAGGGTGACTCAATTTAGGCCTCAGTTTCCTCAGCTGTGGAAAAGGGATGCTATTAATGTCTATGGTGTGGGGCTACAGTGAAGATCAGATGAGTTAATACATGTGACAAACGTAGCATGACAATTCCTGGCAGTTGGTAAACATTATATACAGGGGTGGGCAAAGGTAGGTTTACTGTTGTTTGTATGGAAAATGATACACTAATTAACAGATAATAATACAAGAATAAGCTCTGTTTCTTGCACTCACATCTATAAACCTACTTTTCCCACTCCTGTATGTTTATTGTTTACAGCAGCCTTTGGTTATGTATAAAAAGGGCTGTCATCTCTAATTTGGAAATGAGAAAATTGGAGAGCTAGGGCTACATGGTTTGCTAGGGCTGTTGTAACAAAATCCCTCACGCTGGGTGTCTTCAACCACAGAGATTTACTGTCTCCAAGTTCTTGAGGCTAGAAGTCTGACATCAAGGTGTCGGCAGGGTTGGTTCCTGCTAAGGCCATGAAAGAAATTTTTTTTTCTTGCTTCTCTCCTAGCTTCTGGTGGTTTCTGTCAGTCTGAAGCATTCCTGGGCTTGTAGATGTTTCACCCCAGTCTCTGCCTTTATCTTCACATGACCTTCTTTCTGTGTGTCTGTCTGTCTCCAAATCTCCCCATTTTATGAGGACATCTGTCATATTGGATTATGGGCCCATCCCACTCCAAATGACTTTGGCTTTACTAATTCTATCTGCTATGACCTTGTTTCCACCTAAGGAAGTGGTTCTCAACCTTCCTAAGGCCGCGACCCTTTAAGACAGCTCCTCATGGGGTGGTGACCCACAACCATAAAATTATTTCCGTTGCTACTTCATCACTGTCATTTTGCTATTGTTATGAACTGTAATATTAGTATCTGATAGGCAAGATGTATTTTCGTTGTTACAAATGGAACATAATTAAAGCGTAGTGATTAATCACAAAAACAATACGTAATCATATATTGTGAAATATTTCTAATGACAAATAAATGAAATTTTGTCTTGAATTGTGGTGTAGCATGGGTAACAGTCTTCATATGACAACAGTAAACTACATGGCTACACTTTGCTACACTGAGGAGCGGTGTGTTGGTTCCTAAGACCGTGGGAAATAAGTGTTTTCCGCTGGTCTTAGGCGACCCCTGTGAAAGGGTCGTTCGACCCCCAAAGGGGTCACGACCCACAGGTTGAGAACCACTGGTGTAGAGCCTTGATGGCTATTGTCCACACATGGGTTCTTCCTCTGAATGAGACGGGAAGCCACCGGCGGGTTTTCAACAGAGCAGCGAGGTAACCTGGATTATGGTTGGGCAGGATGGCCATGGCCCTGACCTTGAGAAGGACTAACCAGAGGAAAGCGTGCAGGCAGAGAGGGGACTTTGGATACTCTTGGGGTAATTCAGGCAGGACGTGGTGGGGTGTGGCTTAGGTTGTTACTGGCTGGATTCTGGGCTGTATTTTGCGTATGGAGTCAATATGGGGTGCTGATGGTTTGGGAATGGAGACAGAGTGGGGAAGGGAGAGAGGGGGAGGCTGGGCCTGAATTGCTGGCAGGACAGGTTTCCAGCAGCCGAAACGGGGAAGTGTGAGAAGGCAGTGCCTGCATCTTTGCATCTGTGCGTCATTGTTTTCCAAACCAAATCTGTGGTGTTCGGCGTTTTTTATTATGATTCATGAGAGGATGTATGGGAAGTACCAAAGAATTACAATCTGTAAGGTAAAAAAGTGTATTAAAAATGTTCGTGTATGTGAAAGGCAGCAAAAAAAGTAAATTTATCATTGGTGGGCATTTGAAGATTAAAATGGAAGAATGCTTGAATATAAGGAAACCATGAAAAAGGACTTGCTAGCCAAAACCGGTTTGGCTCAGTGGAAAGAGCAATGGCCTGAGGACTCAAAGATCCCAGGTTCGATTCCGGTCGGGGGCATGTATCTTGGTTGTGGGCACATCCCCACTGGGGGCGTGCAGGAGGCAGCTGATCGATGTCTTTCTCTCATCGATGTTTCTAACTCTCTATCCCTCTCCTTTCCTTTCTGTAAAAAAATCAATAAAATATATTTTTTTAAAAAAGAAAAAGAATTTCCTGTATAGTGCTAAAAGCATCACTCCATATGTCCTCTTCCAGTAAATAAGTTTCCTATTTTATATCAAATGTAGATTTAATGCCAGCAAATTACTTTCCCAGGAAATGCTTCTAAGTATTTTGCCTCACTTCTATGTGTTTCGTTTTCAGACAGTGTCTAAAGCTTTTAAGCAATTTGTAAGTCCAGCATATTCTGCTGTGTGTTTTGCCCCAAGAGTAACATCGTTGGTCAGAATCTTCTTTTCTGGGTATAAGTCAGAAAGTAATAACAAACGTTGGCCAAGACCGGTTTGGCTCAGTGGATAGAGTGTCGGCCTGTGGACTGAAGGGTCCCAGGTTCGATTCCGGTTGGAGGCATGTACCTTGCTTGGGGGCACATCTCCAGTGTGGGGCTTGCAGGAGGCGGCTGATCGATGTCTCTCTGTCATCGATGTTTCTGACTTTCTATCGCTCTCCCTTCCTCTCTGTAGAAAATTAATAAAACATATATTTTTAAAAAAAGAATAATAACAAACATTGGGTAATGAGAAGGATGTGGTGAAAAGTACCACGTCTCCTATTCTCTAGGGATAAGTGATAGGGCCGGACTCCCATAATTCTGACAGGAATTCAGAGGCCTGGACTCAACGTGAAGGTCAGAGTCTCCGAGACCACCTGTGGCTCCGTGAGCCACTAGAAGGACTCACAAAGGCTGCTGCAGTCAGGTTTAGCACCACCACAGGGGACAGATGGAAGTCGCAGAGGGAGCGGTGCACAGGGCAGACCAAGCCCACGAGAAACCAAGGACAGCACCTGAGCGACAGCAGGCGCAGAGCCCCAGCTTGCGGTCAAGGGCTTCTGCGGGGTTCAGTGATGTGGACATGCAGTGACTGACCGCAAATCCTACACTCCAACAGCAAGGATAGCCGTTCATCAGAAATCACAGTTAGTATAAACTGGTCAAACTGGTACCGTATGGCTCAAGGCCTCAGTTATACAAAAACAAACAAACAGCTGAGACTGGTTTGGCTCAGTGGATAGAGCGTCGGCTTGCGGACTGAAAGGTCCCGGGTTCGATTCCGGTCGGGGGCATGTACCTTGCTTGCGGGCACATCTCCACTGTGTGGCGTGCAGGAGGTGGCTGATCGATGTCTCTCTCTCATCGATGTTTCTGACTTTCTATCTCTCTCCCTTCCTCTCTGCAAAAAGTCAATAAAAAATATATTAAAAACAAACAAACAAACAAACAAAAAACCCACCTATCAGGCACAATATTGCAAGGTCTCTAAGCTCAGCGCCCCTGCGTTAGACAGAGGCCAGTACTGAAGCCAGGCCGGTCTCAGAAATGTGCTGTGTTTGAACAATGGCCTGCTGCGCTAACCCTTTTCTGTGCAGCGTGGGGTAGGGCCTTGAATATGGGTAGTATCCGTTCTTAGAGCAGCCGTTCTCAACCTGTGGGTCTTGACCCCTTTGGGGGTCAAACGACACTTTCACAGGGGTCGCCTAAGACCATCGGAAAACACAGGCACGATTCATAACAGTTGCAAAATTACAGTGATGAAGTAGCAACGAAAATAATTTTATGGTTGGGGGTCACCACCACATGAGGAACTGTATTAAAGGGTCTCGGCCTTAGGAAGATTGAGAACCGCTGTCTTAGAGTCATTAGCATTAGGGTTGAACTTATAGGACCTGATCCTGGAGGAGAGGATATGAGGACATATCCAAAATATGTACAGATTTAGCTAAATTCATAAATGCGTGAATCAGGGCAGATTGTATATATGAGACAAAACATGTTTTGTCTAAAACATCTCTGATTGACGTCTTGGTCCTAGGTTTGATTCTGGTCAAGGGCATGTAGAAGTGTGCAGATAGTGGGTTTGGAGAATAGGAATGTGTGGCATTGACAGGATCAGGAAAGAGGTGGAAAAGGGGAAAGAAAGGTCGCCGGGAAGTTGATGTTAAGGCAGAGGAATTGGTCATGTGACTATGGAGGCTGGGAAGTCCTAGGGTCAGTTCCAGTCCAAAGGCAGAAGACTGATGTCCCAGCCCAGGGAGGGAGGGGGCGGGGCTGGGCATGAAGGTGGGGGAGGGGAGAGACAGAATTCTCTCCTTGTCGTGTATCCATAAGTTTTATCTCTCTCTATAAATTTGGTTGATGCAGAAATAGGATCAGATCGGAAGACTTTTCTCCTCCGATGTGTTCAGTGCCTTGGCACATGTGTCTTGAAAGTTGTCCTTGTGCAGTTGAGCAGGAAGAAGGTACTTTGTATTTGTCAAAATGTCTGATATTTTTAGTCTCTCGGGAGTTCAAGGCTCTGAGTACACAATACACGGTTATCTGTGTTTTATGAGCGCTTCCTCCCGGTGGCATGTGCTCTTCCTTTGGGTGAGAACGACCTTGGGGTTCTCCTGGAGAATGTGACGATGCTTCTGCCAGCCTTTACGGAACCCTTGGCAAATCCTAAGCACCCTTTTATTGCTTTGCGTGTACCCGGTAACTGAAAATGACAGAAACTCAGTGAGGAAGGTATTATTATTATTATTATTATTTTAAAAAATATGTTTTATTGATTTTTTTACAGAGTGGAATGGAGAGGGATAGAGTGTTAGAAACATCGATGAGAGAATGAGAGACATCGATCAGCTGCCTCCTGCACACACCCTTCTGGGGGATGTGCATGCAGCCAAAGTACATGCCCTTTACCGGAATCGAACCCGGGACCTTTCAGTCCACAGGCCGATGCTCTATCCACTGAGCCAAACCAGTTTCAGCTATTACTATTTTTTAAAAAATATATTTTATTGATTCTTTTACAGAGAGGAAGGGAGAGGGATAGAGAATTAGGAACATCGATCAGCCGCCTCCTGCACACACCCCAGACTGGGACATGCCCGCAACCAAGGTACATGCCCTTGATCGGAATCGAACCTGGGACCTTTCAGTGCGCAGGCTGACGCTCTTTCCATTGAGCCAAACCGGTTTCAGCAAGGAAGGTATTATTATTTCATCCCTTCCACAGCGGAGAGAGCAGGGACACGGCTCAGGATGTCCCATTACTGGAATTCACGCCCTGGAAGTCTGGCTCCAGCTGGTGCCCTCACCCGCTAATCATGCTCTGAGGTGAACATGGTTAACGAGCACTTGGAGGGAACACTTAGCAGAAAGTGGTGTTTTGTGGGTGTCATCTCATTGACGCTCCCAACCAGGCTATACCACAAACACCATTTTTATCTTCCTGTTAGACGAGGGACGAGGCTTAGATGGTGGCTTGTCCGGAGCCATACAGGGGTGAAGAAAGCCATCTGGCCTCTGGGATCGTCCTCTCGGCCACCTCAGCCATCTGCCCTCGTGACTCGATAGCAGGAAGAACGGTTTTGCTTTTGTTTTCATGCACATTTCATGGTTTAGTTTCACTGTTCCTTGGAACTGCATGCTGTTGTTGTATTTAGCTATTGGCTCCATTATCTCTCTCTCTTTTTTTTTAATATATTTTATTGATTTTTCACAGAGAGGAAGGGAGAAAGATAGAAAGTCAGAAACATCGATGAGATAGAGAGAGAGAGAGACATCGATCAGCCGCCTCCTGCACGCCCCACACTGGAGATGTGCCCGCAAGCAAGGTACAGGCCCCCGACCGGAATCGAACCTGGGACCTTTCAGTCCACAGGCCGAAGCTCTATCCACTGAGCCAAACCGGTCTCGGCTCCATTATCTCTTTTCATCTTCTTCTCTAATGCTTTATTTTTTTTAGCCAGAAAAAGTGTTTTCCTGCTTAACACTGTTGCTGAGAAAGCTATAGGTGGTTCCTCAGACCCTTCCAGAATACCTTTGGTTACATACCGTGTAGAAAAAAGAAAAAATTGAAAACAAAGATGGTTACTTTTCCTTTGGGGTTAGGCACAGTAAGTTAAATAAATGGCTTCGGACTCAGGGAGACATAACTGTTAGCTTCAGGGCCAGACAGTAATGCAAATACTGCAGTCAGAAACAACACCGCCGAAACCTCAGGAACACCAGATTCCTTCATTTTTTTTATCCTATGGTGACTAGTATGTAGGGCAGAGCATAGTTTTCCTTGTTTACTTTGCGTTCTCTGACTAGCACATTTCCTAGATTTACTAGCTGGTGCAGATAGAGCTGAATCAGTTACTATTTATAAGAAATTCTTACCCCCAACCTAGGGAATTGATATTCTAATTCTGAAAATCAGTACATCGGAAAAGTTAATACCTGTGCTTAAAAGACTGCTTTTTAAAAGAGTAAGAATACCAAAAAAGTACACATAGTTATACTCAGATGTTAAATTATTCTGATAAGAGGATCAGAATAAAAAATTCTGGAAGTACTTTAGGATATTGTACTCCTGCACCTGTAGAAAAGCAATTAAATGTGTAATGAGGAAGCACGAATCAGATGTCCCAAGTGGTGGACTATTCAATAGACTAAAATTTACTGATATCTTAGATAGTCTAACCATTTTTTAAAAAATATATTTTATTGATTTTTTACAGAGAGGAAAGGAGAGAGATAGAGAGTTAGAAACATTGATGAGAGAGAAACATCGATCAGCTGCCTCCTGCACACCTCCTAATGCGGATGTGCCCGCAACTAAGGTACGTGCCCTTGACCGGAATCGAACCTGGGACCCTTCAGTCTGTAGGCCGATGCTCTATCCACTGAGCCAAACCGGTTGCGACCTTTGTAGAGTAAAAATTAAGTACTCTGGTATTACATCAGTGACTCTTTAGACCACCTCTACCCTGCTTTCTCTTTGGCTCCCTGAAAATGAAATAGATTTAACTTCCTTTCCACATTCCCAAGGCAAAAGCTCTCCTCCAGTCTAATAGCCACCAAATTACTCCTTCAAGCCGTCTCTGTGAATGGGAGATGGGACCTTCAGACTTGACACTGGAATTGTCGTTTTAAACAGACTTCAGATGAACTGTTCTCCTCATAGGAGAACGTTAATCAGCTGTCACAGATGTAGGAGAGGAGTGAGTTGCAGATATATTGTGAGACAGTGTGGTGCCTGCAGGAAAGCTTCCTTGCAGAAATGCTCTCTGCCTGCACAGAGCTGCACTCAAGCTTGCAAACCTCCCCTGCAGTTTCCTCGGTGTCGAGAGTGGAGGTGGTGAACACCATCATTATACAGTGTGGTTTTGCTGTGTGGGTTCAGGGTTATAATTACTCCCTCAGTAGTGTGTGTAAATTCTTGGGGGTTCCGTCTGGTATAATTTCATATTGTGGAGTTTTGTTTGGAAAATGACTTTTTAGGGAGATATAATTCATTTCACCCTTAAGTAAGGAAACAATAAGCCCTCAGTAAAAGGCACTTTCGTTTTGATTAAGAGCCCTTGGTTTTAAAAAATTCTCTCTTTTTTTTTTTTCCTTTTTGGCTGAGTCCACAGACTTTACACATCAGGGAGTATAATTTTAGGGAATGATTGTGTAGTTACCCAAACCATATGTTTTCTTAGGATTTG
Source organism: Lasiurus borealis (assembly GCA_004026805.1). NCBI lineage: Eukaryota > Metazoa > Chordata > Mammalia > Chiroptera > Vespertilionidae > Lasiurus > Lasiurus borealis. Next base: position 25,849 of record PVJN01003530.1, on the reverse strand, counting down.
ACATATTTGAGAAGAATGCTCGATTTATTTCACTACCAAAATTTACCAAGAAAACAAGGTTTATTTGGCTGTTTTAGAAAAATTACTTTTAAAAAAAAGTTATTCTGAATACACATGTCATAAAATTGAAATAGGGAAGCAAGGAGAACTTTTTAAAGGTGTACCTTCTGTTAGTTAAAATATGCAGAAACAGGGAGGTTCGTATGTATAAGACGACCAAGGTTGGATGTTTCTCAAATACAGGATTTCTCTGAGGGTTAAATCCTAAAATAGCTCAGAGAAGGAAACGGGCATCTCTGTTAGGGTATATTAGAGCGCCCAGACCCTTAGGGTTTCATAAACCAGATTGGAGGTGTAGAGAGGGCGGGAACGTGGGTTTCAATGAAAGCATGAGCAGGGAAGGAAGAGCTGTAGATGCAAACTTATGCACATTTCCCAGGGGAACGGGTACGATGTCAAGGACCTTCAGTTGTCTGGCCTGGTGGGTTGTTTTAGGACCTGATGGATATGGGTGGGTATATTGACTGTCTTGATCCATTGAGGTGGCAAACTGGAACCAGTACTCTAGGGTGAGGTTGGTGGAGGTGGTGGCAGGAGCTGTGGGGATGCACATTTGCTCTTCTTTCCTCAATGTCATTACAAGTTAATTTTCCAAGTTTTGTTTTTAACGGTATCCCAGATGCTGGCACTACAGCTTCCGTTCAGACTCAGTGATGGCGGTGATCTTGACTGATTAAGTTCAAGCCTAAGGCCCTTCCCCCCTTCCTTTGTCCCGATTCCCGTTCACCAGGCAATTCTCTAATAACTTCACTTCCTGCGCAGTTTTACGACAGTATTTCCCCGTCGTCGGCTCGATCATTGTATTTCTCATAAATGAACGCAGGCATTCTAGTTCTATTTATCCTGAGGGAGTGGAGTTTTAGTTTCATTAACCTTGGAGAGCATCTCCTGGGCTGATCAGCTGAGACATTGATAATATTGACGGGAACAAGACTAGGCCCTGGATTGAGGTTAGCGCCTCAGTTCTGGCCAGGGCAGCTGATGTCCCCCAAATATTCACATCCCTTCCATAATATAAACTCGTTAACTTGGAAATAGCTCAGCCAGAGGTTGTACGATTTCCTAGTCCCTGTTATGTCACGTGGCGTTTTTTGGGAAGAATACAGTGAGAAGCAGTCACGGTTTGTACACCGGCCATGGGAAGCGGCCAAACTCTGATCCAGTAACAGTTTAGTATTTGTTGTTACTCTTTTCTTCTGGGGCAAAACCCCCAACGAATACTTCAAACTATCCCAGCGTCAGAGGCTTTCCTTCCCGGTGAGTGTTGAGCTTTCTGTGAGTGATGAGTCGAAGAGGCAGGAGTATTGTGTCCAGGTTGTAGCTGTCTCTTAAGTGGCATGACCTTGCCTTATTCTGTTAACATCTCTGATTATCTTGCTTATAATACTCATTTTCTTTCAAATAAGGTACAGTGGTACCTCGAGATACGAGTTTAATTCGTTCCGTAACCTTGAGGCGTGGGAAACTATGAGACGCTCGAGTCGAGGTAAACTGGTGGGTCGTGTGCAGCTGGCCGATCCGAGAGATTACTCCTATCTCAACTGTTGCTCGTATTTCAAAGCAAAAATTACTCGCTCGAAGGATCGTATCTCATAATCTCGTATGCTAGGGCACTCGTATCTTGAGGTACCATTGTATTTTGTGGGTAGGTTAGTACAATTTTACATTTCTAAAACTTCTTCCCTTTTATTTATTTTTTATTTATTTAAAAATATGTTTTATTGATGTTTTACAAAGAGGAAGGGAAAGGAATAGAGAGTTAGAAACATCGATGAGAGAGAGACATCGATAAGCTGCCTCCTGCACGCCCCCTACTGGGGATGTGCCCGCAACCGAGGTACATGCCCTTGACTGGAATCGAACCTGGGACCTTTCATTCCGCAGGCCGACGCTCTATCCACTGAGCCAAACCGGTTTTGGCTCTTCCCTTTTATTAAAAGTGACATGTTTATTGAGCTCTTCATATCAGGGTCTGTGATAAGTGTACTTAATCTTCCCATCAGGTGGGGATCGTTTTATGAATGAGAGAAGAGAGACTTTGAGACCAGAAGTCAGTTGATGAAAACTAGTACACAGCCTGCCCAGTGTTGCTCAGTGGTTGAGGGTCCACCCATGCACCAAGAGGTTGTGGGTTCGATTCCCGGGCAGGGCACATGCCCTGGTTGTAGGATTTCCCTGTGGGGGTCATGCAGGAGGCAGCCAATTAATGTTTTTCTCATTGATGTGTTTGTCTCTAAAAATCAATAAAAACATATTTAAAAACAAAAGTATTAGCACAGCTGGGATTATACTCATGTCTGCTCACCTCGGCATGTATTATGTTAATCATGATGCTGTATTCCTTAGACTTTAGCTCCTATTATAAAAGGCTTTAGGCGCATATTCAAAAAGTGTTTTTAAGCCATTTTAACTTGGGATATGTTTTACTTTATGCAAGGTGATTTCTCTGTTCAATTCTTATGCATTCTATATTTTTTAAAAATTTAAATTATTTTTAATACTTTCTATTATTTTCTAAAGCCAGAGGAGTTGAAAGAACTTTTGTACTGCTACTTTTAAACAATCCCAGACCACTTGGAAACCCACTCCATTTTGGAAATTTGATGGGCTAATCTAGTTTTCAGGTCTTTTCATTTTCATACTCTTGCTGTGCTCTCCTTGTGTAAGGATGGCAGAAATGTTGTTGAGTTGTTAAATATTCGGTTACAGGAAAGGACCTTGGCTTAGGATTTAGGAAATTTGGGTTCTAGTTTTGCCTCTGAAGTTTAAGGAACTGAATCACAGCGTGTAGTAACTCTTAATACTGTTTTGCCACATTGACTTATTGTAAGTAAGAGATCAAATATGTGAAAAGCATTTCACACAAAAACTTCAGAAATCATAATAGCCACAGTGGACAGTTGGAGCCAGAAAGAAAGCAGAATAATTTCAGGCGTATTGTTGTTATGTGAGGACCTGCTTAAGATCATTAGAATTTGGACATCTTGTTAAAGGCTTGTTCTATCCTGGGTCTTGGCCTAAGCAAAATGCCAAACTGGGATTATTGTGGATAAATGACCAAATGGCCATCGGAATTATTTTGTAGTGATTGCTTCATTCTTAAAGGGCTATATTGTACTTATTAATTAGGTCTAAGCGAGGGAATGATCTGCTCTCTGAACTTTGCAGAGGGAGACAACAGAATGGGAAAGGAAGCTGGAGTGGGAGCGCTAGCCTATGGTAGTGGAGGAGAAGAGGAAAGCCTCCTGGGGGAAAGGGGCCTCATGGAGTCTTCCAGAAACATCCCGAGAATTGCGTTATGGGTGATCTGTGTTATTAGAGTCAGCTGCGGAGGGTCACCGGTGCTTTTGCCACGCTGGAAATGCCACGCTCTTTCTTGAACCGGCCCGAGTGCAACGTAAATATTTAAGTGAATTGGCTCTGCTCATCTGCAGCATAATGAACGAGGTGGAAAACGCCTTCAGAGATCACCCACAGACATCTGAAAGTACAGAATGGTTTTGGGGGAAAGTGGGGGAAAGAGAGAGAGAGTGAGTTGTGGTAGGCAGAGTTGGCCATTCTGGTAAACTCATTCGCCTTTTTTAAAAATTATTATTATTGATTTTTTTACAGAGAGGAAGGGAGAGAGAGAGAGAGTTAGAAACATCGATGAGAAACATCGATCAGCTGCCTCCTACACGCCCCCCCACTGGAGATGTGCCCGCCACCAAGGTACATGCCCTTGACCAGAATTGAACCTGGGACCCTCCAGTCCACAGGCTGACACTCTATCTACTGAGCCAAACCAGTTTCGGCTCACTCGCCTTTAAAGGCCATTATTTCACTCAGCATTCCCAGGACCTCCCAAAGTTCAGTCATTAGGGTATCGCTTTCAACAAATTTTGCCTTATCCATTTACTTTAAAACACACACACACACACCACACACGTTAATACTTCACTGTATCTGAAACAAGCACTTTACATATCTGTTGAAATTTCAGGTTCGTTGTGCTATAGTTGTTCCTAATGAAATAAGCAGCTAAATTAGCATAAGGCCAGTCCACCCGTAGTCCACCTAAACTTACCTTGAGGAACGCTCCTTTCATCTAATTTTAGCTCTTCTCTCTACCCAGTGTGTCCTGGGAGGCCAGGGTCGAGGTCAAAGGGAAAACCCAAAGACTGGAAATAGGAGCTTTTTGATGGAATTTCCTAGATCAACTCAGGCCTGGTAGATGGGGATTAGGTTTTCCTGTAAGTTAACAGACTAAAGCAAGTTTGAGTTAGGTTTAATCTCTTTCTTTCTTTTAAAACACACACACACACACACACACACACACACCAACCCCACAATACTCTTTAGGCTGTAGGAGTTTCGAGATCTTACGTTTCCCTCTGTGGGTTCCCTCGCAGACTGTTCTTCTGAAAAACTCTAAACTTGGGTTGGCTTCAAATGCGAGGGCCTGAGGTTTCTCCTTGTTGATCTTAGCGATGCTCTCTGCCCTGCCAGCTCCGAGCCCGGAGTCAGTTCAGTTCAGTTCAGCCAGAGTTTACCAGCGGCCCTTTGGGTGTCAGGCGCAGCTGCTAAGCCCTTCGGTGCGAAGAGGAGGCGATGGCCCTGCCGGGGGTGAGGCTCGGCGTGTGCACAGCCCGAACAGCCCCGTCCAGCTCGGCTCCGTGGCAGGCACCGCGGAGAGGAGCGCTGTGCAGAGAGCCACAGAGGCCTGACAAGCCGGGAGAACTCGGGGGGCTGGACACGGGGAGGGTGCTGTAAGGGGGCAGCACACCACTCATGCCGCAGCGAATGTAGTCTCTTTTTTATTTGTTTTATTTTATTGATTTTTTACAGAGAGGAAGGGAGAGGGATAGAAAGTCAGAAACATTGATGAGAGAGAGACATCAATCAGCTGCCTCCTGCATGCCCCCTACTGGAGTTGTGCCCGCAAGCAAGGTACATGCCCCCGACCGGAATCGAACCTGGGACCTTTCAGTCCGCAGGCTGACGCTCTATCCACTGAGCCAAACCGGTCTCTGCGCGAATGCAGTCTTCATGGAAGATCCTTCTGCAGGATTTCTGTGGGCTCTGCACAGGCCCACACGGTCTCCCAACAAGAATGAATGTTTCACACGTGGGGCCCGGACACCCTCTCGTGAAGGTGCAGTAATAACCAGGGAACCTGCAGTTGGCATCTTGAGATGGCATCATTCCCAAAACAACATCTTAATGAGGCTCTGGCCTCAGAAGCAGCTCTTCTGGTTTAAATACACTCTGGCTCAGCCGGCCCAGCGGGGAGCGATGTGGCTCAGAGTGTGAGTCTCAGGTTGGGAGGGACTGCAGTTTGTCAGTGACCCTGGACCGGGGCCGGGGGATTAGATGCTGAAGGAAGGAGAAAAAGCACAAACCCGTCAGCCTTAAGCACCTTTAAGGAGTGTTTGTACAGAATCTGAAGTAGAGAATTTCTAGTCTACACGTGGCTGTGACCCTACCCACCCCTGTAACCCAGGCCACCCCCTACTAGAACTGGAGCTATGCCTACACCAGTAGCAGACACATCTTCAGTTCTGTGCATGTAGGGGTTAAAGGAGACATTTCTAACCCATCTGCACTCTGTAAACCCCCACAGTGTTCATTGTATGGATGCCTGCATTCAATCTCAGACTTTTGGGGATTTAATATACAGTGGTACCTCGAGATATGAGTGCCCTAACATACGAGATTTTTTGAGATAGGAGCTATTTTTGCTTTGAAATACGAGCAACATTTGAGATAGGAGTCATCGCACGGATCGGCCGGCTGCACACGACCCACCAGTTTACCGCGACTCGAGCGTCTCATAGTTTCCCACGCCTCAAGGTTACAGAACGAATTAAACTCGTATCTCAAGGTACCACTGTTTACAGGCTTTTAAAAAAATTGTTAGCATGATTGTTCTCTGAAAAGAGTAACAAGTAGCTGAAAAACCGGTTTGGCTCAGTGGATAGAGCGTTGGCCCGAGGACTGAGGGATCCCAGGTTCAATTCCGGTCAAGGGCATGTGCCTGGCTCTCGATCCTGCTCTCTTTCTCTCTGTAAAAAATCAATAAAATATAGTTTTTAAAAAAGAGAGAGTAAGAAATAAACCTGGGGTTGGGGGGAGGAGTGGTGGGAGGGAGGACTGAGCATTACTTCAGACCCAGCCACATCTCTGTGTTGCCAGAGAGCCACACCCCTTCGCAGACACAACCACAGACGATTATTTCTTTTGGCCGGGCCTCTGACCTTGACGGATCCAGACAGCCGCCTTGAAGCTTTGGGTGCTAGACATAATATGGGCCGAGCCCTAGAGTTATTTCTATTTTATATATTTCATGTAGCCTGGCTATACTGATTTTTTTTTATTATTCGCCACAAATTCTACTCCTGAAGGAAATCTAAACTGCTTTACCAAACCACTGCCGCAGATGTCGTTACTGTACATAAAGTCCAGAGCACATTCAGAAATAGGAAGAGTGCTAGGACTTCTTTTTTTTTTTTAATATATTTTATTGATTTTTTACAGAGCGGAAGGGAGAGGGATAGAGAGTCAGAAACATCGATGAGAAAGAGAGACATTGATCAGCTGCCTCCTGCACGCCCCACACTGGAGATGGGCCTGCAATCAAGGTACATACCCCTGACCGGATTCGAACCTGGGACCTTTCAGTCCGCAGGCTGACGCTCTATTCCACTGAGCCAAACCGGTTCCAGCGAGAATGCTAGGACTTTAGGCAGCATCCACAGCGGGTGCCGTATCGCCCTTCTCTTGGGGAGTCAGCCAGTTGGGGATCCGGATTGGTCTCTGATGTGTGTTAAACCCTGCGTTTCCTGCCTCCTGAGTGGGATGAGACCGTTTTTCCTTGGAAAAATAGTTTATGTTCAGCCGGGGAGGTTGATTTTTCTCCATCGGTTTTCCCCGCTAATAATTGAAAACTACTGTTCATTATTTACATAAAACTGTCTTTTACTGGTCTGCTTGCCATAACCTTTCCCCTCTGAAGAATTCTAAGAATTCCCTGGCTCTGCTCGCGGGCTTTAATGCGTGCTTTATCCCAGATGTGAGACACAGACCGGGAGTAGGCTGAGGTTCCTTTTTATTTTATTTTTTTAATGTTCCTACATTTGAAAGACATTCTTCTTACCTGTGAGCAAAGCTGCCATCGGAAAAAAAAAAAAAGGACTTTTAAGAAAATTAAGTAGTTAAGAAAATATGTGCGTTTGGTTTAAAGGTCTGACTTACTGAATGAAGCCAGAATCCCACATGCAAAGTGAAAGAAGGAGACAGCAGTTTCACACAATCGGGGGGAAATGCACACGTGGTATTTCAGCCGTTGGATTCTGAGATCTCATTTTCTGAATGAAGGCGTGTCAGCTTCCAGTCCCAGCAAGCCCCGGCCGGGTCCTTCCCTGCCTGCTGTGCTGTCAGCCCCGGGGACTCGAGGGCCCTGCCTTTGTCTCCTCTGTCCCAGCTTCTGCTGACACAGAGAGGAAGTTTAGCTTTGCTCCTAGTATTTGGTCTGCTTCCACCCTGAGAGATGTCCGGATCCCAGTCCCCGGCCCAGAATATAGAATGTGAGGAAGCAGGGAGAGGTTCGAGTGAAGGAGGGTCTGCTGAGAAAGATGGGATTTTCTGTTTTTTTTTTCCTAATGTCTGTTCAGATTTCCAGATGGCATTTCACCACCGGCTTTTGGTTGATGTGGTTTTCATACCAGTGGCTGAAAAATAACCATAAAACCTCAACTTTTCGTGTGATAGAAATGTGACAAGAATGCCTACTTACGCAAGCGTTACCCTGTTTTCCCAAGTCCAGACTTCTGTTTTCCGCAGTGTATCCATGTCTGATGTATCATGCCCAATTAATTAAATAACTGATTTTTAATGATTAGGTCTCAGTAAGGATCTTTCGAGTTCAAATTTTGTTTTATTAAAAAAAATATCTAGCCGAAACCGGTTTGGCTCAGTGGATAGAGCATTGGCCGGCAGACTGAAGGGGCCCAGGTTGGATTCCAGTCAAGGGCATGTGCCCAGTAAGAGGCGTGCAGGAGGCAGCTGATCGATGTTTCTCTCTCACTGGCGTTTCTAACTCTATCTCTCTCCCTTCCTCTCTGTAAAAAAAAAAAAAAAAAAAATTAAAAAAATATCTAAATTCATAAACTTTACTTTCAATATTTAGACCTTTTCCTAGTGAGTTCACTGCCTTACCATCACATTTACTTTTGGCTCCTGATTATCATAAAAATAAATTTTAGTCGCAGTAGATCAGCGGTTCTCAACCTGTGGGTCTCGATCCTTTTGGGGGTCGAATGACCCTTTCACAGGGGTCGCCTAAGACCATCAGAAAACACCTATCTCCCATGGTCTTAGGAACCAACACACCGCTCTTCAGTGTAGCAAAATGCAGCAATGTAGTTTACTGTTGTCCTATGAAGACTGTTACCCATGCTACACTACGATTCAAGACAAAAATTTCATTTATTTGTCATGAGAAATAAATATTTCACAGTATACAATGACATATTGTTTTTGTGATGAATCCCTATGCTTTCATGACGAAAATGCATCCTGCCTATCAGATAGTATTTACATTACAGTTCATGACAGTAGCAAAATGACAGCTGTGAAGTAGCCACGGAAATCATTGTATGGTTGGGGGTCCCCACCCCAGGAGGAGCTGTCTTAAAGGGCCGCGGCCTTGGGAAAGTTGAGAACCAGTGCAGCTGATTAAACTTGGCCATGCTCCCTCGTTGACCCGTCCCTCCTTCTTGCCTCCCTCCCTCCCCCTGCAGCACCTGTCGAAGATGGTTTGGCTGCCGGCGAGGCCCGGAGATCTGATGCCACGATGAGGACTCACACGCGGGGGGCCCCCAGTGTGTTTTTCATATCTGCGCTCTGCGTGGCCTCGGCCTACGTCACCGACGAGAACCCGGACGTCATGATCCCCTTCGCCAACGCCAACTACGACAGCCACCCGATGCTCTTCTTCTCCCGGGCCGAGGTGGGCGAGCTGCAGCGCCGGGCGGCCGGCTCCCACCGGCACATCGCGGCGCGCCTGGCCGAGGCCGTGCGCACCATGCTGGCCAGCCCCCTGGAGTACCTGCCGCCCTGGGACCCCAAGGACTTCAGCGCCCGCTGGAATGAGATCTACGGCAACAACCTGGGCGCGCTGGCCATGTTCTGCGTGCTGTACCCCGAGAACCTCGAGGCCCGCGACCTGGCCCGGGACTACATGGAGAGGATGGCGGCGCAGCCTAGTTGGTAGATTTTTGTCTCTTTCTTCTTCCTGGGTGCGCGCTGCGGTTTAAACAAGCGAACTCAGACTCCGGTGAAATCTTCCAAGAGGCCAGATTTTTACATACCGTATTGTCCGGCGTATAAGACGACCCCCCAACTTTTCCAGTTAAAATATAGAGTTTGGGATATACCCACTCTATAAGATGACTGGGTGTATAAGATGACCCCCAACTTTTCCAGTTAAAATATAGAGTTTGGGGTATACCCACCCTGTAAGATGACTGGGCGTGCTTATAAGACGACCCCCAACTTTTCCAGTTAAAATACAGAGTTTGGGATATACCCGCCCTATAAGATGACTGGGTGTATAAGACGACCCCGACTTTTCCAGTTAAAATATAGAGTTTGGGATATACCCGCCCTAGAAGATGACTGGGCGTGCGTATAAGACGACCCCCAACTTTTCCAGTTAAAATAGAGAGTTTGGGATATACCCGCCCTATAAGATGACACCGGTGTATAAGACGACCCCCGACTTTTCCTGTTAAAATATAGAGTTTGGGATATATCCGCCCTAGAAGATGACTGGGCGTGCGTATAAGACGACCCTCCAACTCTTCCAGTTAAAATAGAGAGTTTGGGATATACCCGCCCTGTAAGATGACTGGGTGTATAAGACGACCCCCAACTTTTCCAGTTAAAATACAGAGTTTGGGATATGCCCGCTCTATAAGATGACACTCGGTGTAGAAGACGACCCTCCAACTTTTGAGAAGATTTTCCTGGGTTAAAAAGTTGTCTTATACGCCGGAAAATACGGTACTTATTTGTGTGCATGTGTGTGTGCGCGTGCGTATGTGTATGTGTGCATGTGTGTGTGCGTGTGAATGAAAGATTTGCTTCTTATTGGTGTTGTCAGTAGCTTATCCAAGGTCCATAGTTTCAGAAGGGCTAGTAACTTCCATGTTTAAAGTTAGAAGGGAAATATTTAGATACAACCTAACCAAAGAAAAAGTAATTTGTTGGACTGAGTCAACAGTAACATTTTGATTGTGGGGAATTTTTTTTCACCTTGTTTAAAAAGTACACATGGCTGTCATCTGGCTGTGTGTTCTGCTTGACCCTCCTCTTTCCCCCCCAAAAAAGTGGTTCAAGCTCTATGCAGCAAGCAATTAAAGTTTATTTTTATAATAATCAGGAGCTAAAAGTAAATGAGATGGGATTATTTTGGAGTTTGTAAACAAGTTCATATCCCGTTGCCAGCAAATTAACCTATCCTGTAGGAAAACTGGTGTTGTCATGTAATTGTGTGATGAATTCTTATTAGGTAATAATTTACTTTCAGAAACTCAAGATTTGAGGACACACTTCCTCTTTTTGATTAGTTTAGCTTTGTTTATAATTCGTTTCCAAAAGATATGGGCGAGTAGATTAGAGAATATGTCTTAACACATATTCATGGCTCAGTTACACTAAAAAAATTACAAACTATATGAAATATTCTTTTAAAATTACATTAAAATGCTACTTATGGGACTAGAGAGAGCTCATTGTTAAGTGCTTAGAAAACTCAGTGAATGTATTTAATGCTGTGATGAATTAGATCTTCCATGAATTACATCTTACATTTCATAGGAGTGAGGAATGGTAGTTTGCAAGCTTCCTGAGTTTTGCCAATAGGGTAAAGAAACTTAATTCTTTCTAAATTTCTGTTGGTATGGTAAAGACTGTTCTTTGCTTATAGAGTTTGAAGGATTTCCTAGAATTTCTTAATGAAAAAGATTATGGAAGAGTGGTCATTAAATTCCTATCAGAGCTGATTTTTTAAGACTTCTTAGTTAGATATGTATAGCCATTTTGAAGTTTTTACAATATTTTAGATAGAAAAAAAATCTTTTTAAAAATTTTATTTCATAGCTGAGCCATGTATACAGTAGTTTCTGACTTTGGCCCTAATTAACTGATTTCATTTTATTGACACCAAAGAAAGAATATAAAAGATGTATGAAAATTTATTTGGTAATGAGTTACAAGATTATACTATCACGTGTTATAATTACTTGGCATTGTGTAATTAGTTAAAACTGACAAGCATGTTTAGAAAGAAAGCTTTGTTGTCTTATAAGGGTACTTTTTTTTTTTTTAAAGCTCCCGTCACCCACCTTTTTTTTATATATATATAGTAAAATTTGACAGATTAAGATACTGGCAAAATTGTTCCAGAGATATAGTTACTATAAAAAGTCATCTATTTGACCTCATAAAAGAGTTGTTGACTATGAAGTATCATTTTCTTAATGGAGATTATTTTAGCACAGATATAAAAACATTACAAGAATTGGATGACTAGTGCAGTGTTATTTACTATAATATAAACATTCAGGCATTTAAATGTCAGCTTGAGTGAATGTTGTTAATGGAGAGGATTAGACTCTTATCATGAAAGGAGGATAGCTGACTTCCTATAAAAATGACAGGTTTTACATAGTTTCTGCAGTTTAGATTTACTGGTTTTTGGAGATGTGTGGAAATATACTAGAGGGCTGGTACTTTATTCATGGTAGTGTTGATAAAAATGGGCATAACTCTTTGCCATTTTCCAGTGTAAACCAGTCTGTGACTTAACAGAACTGGACAATTGACTTCTTTTGCTTTACCTCCTAGAAGATGAAGGTCACAAATTGGGATTTTACTTTTACATCTAGTTTCGAGCTCCGGAAGTTATCCTAGCATAAAAATTTAAGCTACTGGAACATTTTGTCTTGGCAAGTACTGTTACGAGGCTGTGTTTTTTAATGGTTTGGTGGAAATTTTAACTTTCTAAGAGCTGCCACACCTAATCCCTAGACTCTTAGATTCTCATTTAAATTTGCAGTTGAACATAATCACTTTTTGACAGTTTAAAACACCGTTAGATGTTTTTCTAGTTCAACTATCTCTTTAAATCAACGAAATCCTATGTCCCCATTATGCACAGAGAAGTATATTATGGTCACTGTCTTAGGATAAGTTCACCTATATTTAGCTTCAGAGAGCGGGGAGAAAGACTAGTTCTTATTTACAAAAAATCAATAATCAATAATTCATATTTTGGAATTTTTAAAAAATATATTTTATTGATTTTATTTTTTACAGAGTGGAAAGGAGAGGGATAGAGAGTTAGAAACATCGATGAGAGAGAGACATCAATTAGCCGCCTCCTGAATGCCCCCTACTGGAGTTGTGCCCACAACCAGGATACATGCCCTTAACCGGAATCGAACCTGGGACCTTTCAGTCCGCAGGCCGACGCTCTATCCACTGAGCCAAACCGGTTTCGGCTTATTTTGGAATTTTTAAATGAAGCTTTCTACAAGGCTTCACTAGACTTACCATATTTGCCATTTTCCTTGAAGAACATTTCTACTGTTTTGAAAACCACTGAATTGTGTTCATTGACTCAATCAACAAACATTTATCGAGCATCTCTCGTATGTCATGCACAGGGCAGGGTGCTGGGGACGCAGAAGGGGTGCAAACACCGGGTGTTTGAAAGCTAAGCCCGGCTCTGTCCTCCTCTCAGAAGTGAGTGCACGGGCATTACGAACTTACCAGGTGTTTCACGCTGCACTGCACGGCGGGGGGAAAAGGGCCAGACCTGCAGTCACACGGCCTGGATGGGATCCCAGCCCCCTTTCTTCTTCAGCTGGTTTACTTCGCACTCGTTTACTTCACTGGATTGAGCCTTAGCGTTATGACGGGTAAAGGAACAGTCAACCCTGGTATCTGCCTCCCAGGGCAGTTAGGATTGAATGAGGCAATGCACTTAGCACAGTTTCTGTCACACAGTAAGTAAGAAAAATGACCACCATGATAATTATTGTTCCTGTCATTTACTCAGCACTAGGCCCTGTTTGGTGTATAAGTTGGTGTAGGCAGGCTCTAAGGAAATAGTATTTGCTTGGTATTAATTTGGAGAGTTGACTCATTTTTGTTCAGATGGCTCTCAAAACTAGACCATCTGTGTAACTCATAAAAGTTTCCTTTTGGCTGTATGGCATTAAAACTTTCAGCAGTGTTCCCCTGGCCTCTGCGTGCATCTTAAGAATCTGATGCTAATGCCAGTGAGGAAGGCTCAGGGGGAAGGGACAGTGAGGTGTCTTTTGTCTGGTATTGAAAGGAGCTATATCTGAGATAGGCATGAATGCAAGTGTATTCACGCGGCTCATCCCATTTGACTGTTTTGTAAATAAAGATCAGAAAGACCATACATAGAGATTCACTTATGTATAAATCTTGGGCCATTGGAAGAGAAAAACTAAATGGGAAATGTCATATAATTCTCCTGATCCTGTCATGTGTCCGGCGTGCTGCATGGTTGGAAGGAAATCTGGTAGATGGAGGATGGCAAGGTGGTGGCTGACACCACAGGACGGCGAGCCGCTGTGTTCTGTGTCGGCCTTTGCAGAGATGCCCACATCCTGTGGCGGAAGCTCGCTCCTTTGTTCTCTCTGCTGCTCATGCTCATACGTTCTTCACAACAATAAAAGCGACAGCCCTTTAAGCTCGCTCTTAGTTCTCAAAATCAAATTTTTAAAATAAATTTTAACCAATATGTATAAAATGGCTAATTATTTTGCCCACAACAAATAATATCTTTGATTTTTTTTAAATTAAGCCCCTTCTCCCCCATAGAAATCATCTTCCACACGGGATTGGGGCGCAGTGGGCTCTGTGTTAGGGGAAAGCGTGGCTAGGATTTAGTGTGCGACCGCTTTAAGTGCGCTTACTGAGCTGAGATCAGAGATCTGGGGCTGGTAACAATAGAAACGGGCATTTTGTGGCACTTAAAATGAATGCACTTTTTTTATATAATATCACCTAGTTACGAACAAGTTCTGGGTTAGGCCAACTGGCACATGGAGGCGTTCTCATGTATAAATGGTTGCTTTGTGCATTCAGTTCTGACACAGTTAAGAAAGAGAGCACAATGGAGCACAAATAACTAAAAATCTTTCATCTTTTTTCCCTCCACTCAAGAGCTTAAACGTTAAGGTAGGAAAATAAGAAAGGAGGTTCTTAGTGGAGATTTCAAGGGATGCCCACACATTTCTAGGATGAGTGTTTGGAGTCAGCACATACTACTACATTTTCCTAAAATTTTTATAATATTTATGTACATTTTTATTTACTTATTTCTGCTGTGCCTTTCCCTCCGAAGGTTAAGGAAACATAAAATAGGAGAATAAAATTTGAAGTAGCTGGGGAATAAAGGGGGTAAAAAAGTTAGGGACATCAGCTGGACTGGGAATGAGACAGTTGCCAGATGCTTCGTATATGCCATGGGTGGGCCACAGCTGGGCCCTGAGATTTTTAGCAGCAAGGAAAGTGGGCTTAGTTAGTGTCCAGCGTACAGTGTCCGTGGGATTAAAACCAGATCCGATACCCGCAGAGATGCTCTTCTGGACAGAAGTTTCTCTGGGGGTTTTCATGAAGACTCTTCACCAGAGTCTCTGGAGCACCATACAGAACACATGTGATGGGTTAGTTGTACAGTGCTGTTCTTTTTACACAAAATTAGACGGAGGGCAGGACCATTCTGTTCTGCTCGTGTGTGTATCCTCCACATCAAATATATGTATTTTTTAATATATAAATTTTTTATTTTTTTACAGAGAGGAAGGGAGAGGGAGAGTTAGAAACATCAATGAGAGACATCCATCAGCTGCCCCTTACACACCTCCTACTGGGGATGTGCCCGCAACCAAGGTACATGCCCTTGACCGGAATCGAACCTGGGACCCCCCAGTCCACAGGCTGACGCTCCATCCACGGAGCCAAACCGGTTTGGGCTAAATATATTTAGTCTAGGGAATGGATGATTTCTGTAGCATCCCTTGATGGAGGATCTCTCTCCACAGTCAGCTTCCAGAAAACCAGGTGGAGGTGGAAGGGACGAACATGAGGTTAAGACACAGGCCACTGTTTCCCCCTGGCCTAGCCTGATCCTTCGGTAGACTTTTGTGTATGTGGAAAAATGAATGCCTGCCTCTCTGTCAGAGAGCCTCCCGTTCATTGTGTACCTCAGCCCGGTCCTTGATTGAATTGTGAGCTGCACATGACAGCCCTTGGCAAGTTCCCACCGTAATCTTCTACAGCTGAAAGCAAACAAACCTCTCTCACATCCTTATTGGAAAACACTACAAACCCTGAGCCGCTAAAGAAAAGTGCAGTTAAGTTGACCGTATTTTACTTAATAAGATGAAGAGATCGAGTGCCCAGCCAGCATGGCTCGGTGGTTGAGCGTCGACCTATGAAACACCAGGAGGTCACGGTTTGGTTCCTGGTCAGGGCACATGCCCGGGTTGCAGGCTCCATCCCCAGTGTGGGGTGTGCAGGGAGCAGCCAATCAATGATTCTCTCTCATCGTTGATGTCTCTTTCTCTCCCTCTCCCTTCCTCTCTGAAATCAACAAAAATGCATTTAAAAAATAATATGAAGAGATGAATGCATTTCAAAGAGACTTAAGCGAGGACTGTAGCAGGGGGTTGTGTTCTGCTTGATGGTGCACAGTTATCTCGTGTGCACTTCCAAGCTGCAGGCTTTGGGGGCTTTTCTGTAAGCATCGTAAGTCGTGGGGAACAGCCACGCCGTGGTCTGTGGTGGCAGAGGTGCACTTGCATCTTTCTTATTTTTTTAATACATTTTATTGATTTTTTACAGAGAGGAAGGGAGAGGGATAGAAAGTCAGAAACATCGATGAGAGAGAGACATCAATCAGCTGTCTCCCGCACGCCCCCTACTGGAGATGTGCCCGCAACCAAGGCACCTGCCCCCGACCGGAATCAAACCCGGACCTTTCAGTCCTCAGGCCGATGCTCTATCCACTGAGCCAAACCAGCTTCAGCTGTACGTACTTGCATCTTGACTCTGTGATTTTATTAGCCAGGTGCCCTTTGGCAGGCCCTTAACTTCTGCAAACCTCGGTTTCTTCGTCTATAAAATGTGGTGATTCTTCCCACATAAGATTGTCCCAAGGATTAAATAAAGCAATGCCCGTAAAGCTCTGAGCGTGGAACACTGTTTTATAAAGTTGATATCACTCCACAGGAGATGCATTCGCACAAGCAGCTTTCTTCTTGCTAAGTTCTTGCTCCACGGTCCTCCCATTTACCTCCCGGCTCGCTCTGGAGCTGTGCTTTTGACAAGTATTTGTTGTGAACCCTTCTTTTCCGCTTTCTTTATGACAATTTGCTTCCTTATGGTCAAAAGATAAATCATCGAGGGAAGAAATGACTTCCCCCTGCATTTGGGAGCCGGTCAGGGACAGGAAATCAGAACTGGAGAGGGAAACAAAGAAAGGTGAACTTTCGGGACAGAGAAGTAATTTTATTTTTATTTGCAACTGACTGCGTGTTGTATCTTTACCTGTGAGTTGCAGGTTTTTGGAGAGGGACCCCTGAGGATATATTTACAAAATAAAGTAATAAAGGAAAGAGAGAGAGAGAGAAAGGAAGAGAGAGAGAGAGAGAAAAGAAAGAAAAGCCTCTGGCATAGAGAAAGGAACCATCTGGTTTACCCCTGCACATTCCCAAATGAAGGGTGTGCCTGTCCCCCTCCGAATGCCCTGCTCCCCCACAAATGCCGTTTTCTCTGCCACTGCCTGCAGGCTTTTTCTAACGTGCACGTTAAGGCTGGGAACCAGAGTCGGGAGAGGATGTAGCGGGGCCCCGACATGTGGAGCTGCAGCCCGGCAGTGCAAGGTCAGGGTTTCCTCTCCAGCTTCGCAGTGGGGAAGAGGGGGGGCTCCCCCAGAATGCACCTGGACTCCAGGCATTCCCAGAAACAGGTCCAGGGGACCCCTGGACACAGTGGCTGGCTCTCAGAAAACACAGCCCCCCCCCAAAAAAAAACGGTTTGGCTCAGTGGATAGAGCGTTGGGCCTGCGGATTGAAGGGTCCCGGGTTTGATTCCAGTCAAGGGCATGTATCCTGGTTGCAGGCACATCTCCAGTAGGGGGCATGCAGGAGGCGGCTGATCGATGTCTCTCTCTCATCGATGTTTCTAACTCTCTATCCCTCTCCCTTCCTGTCTGTAAAAAACCAATAAAATATATTTAAAAAAAGAAGACACGGCCCCTGACTCTCCTGGCTTGTTCTCATTCATGATTTTCCTTCCTTTTACTCCTTCTCCTCTCTTTCTTTCTGCCTCGCTGCCTCTGTTCCTGTCATTCTGTGCTCCATAGGAAGTTCTCTCCTTGTCCTTCGCTTCAGAACCTTGGCGGCAAAAGGCTACAAACTGATGATGACAAGGCTGCAAACGGTGACCAAACGTGTTGATGGAAACATGTGTTTTAGGAATCTGGCCATTGGGGATTCCCTTCTTGAACGCCATGTGCATAATAATCTGGCCACTCCGTGTGTGTGTGTGTGTGTGTGTGTGTGTGTGTGTTAGAGGCCCCGTGCATGAATTCATGTATGGGTGGGTTCAGACAGCCTGGCCAGGGAGAGGGGACATGGGCGGTTGGCCAGCCTGCCTGCTGGTCGAACCCCTGATTGAGGGGAAATTTGCATATTAGCCTTTTAATATATAGGATATATACTGAGTGGCCAGGTTATTATGCGTTCAGAGATCATCATAATCTGGCCACTCAGTGTGTGTGTGTGTGTGTGTGTGTGTGTGTGTGTGTATTTATATATATTGATTTCAGCAAGGAAGGGAAAAGGAGAGAGGGATAGAAACATCAATGATCAGAGAAAAATCATTGATCAGCTGTTTCCTATACACTCCCTACTGGGGATCAAGCCCCCAACTGGGCATGTGCCCCTGACTGGGAATCAAACTGTGACCTCCTGGTTCATAGGTCGATGCTTAACCACTGAGCAACACCAGCTGGGCATTTGTCACCTTTTAAAACACAGCAGGCTTTTAGCGTTGCCTGAGGGAGCTGTGCTAAGGCCAGAGGAATCCTCCTCCCTCTTTTGCTTGGGTTCTAAGTCAGTGCCCTTCACCCCACATACACAGAGTCATGAATGTATCAAGTTCAACATCGTCTTTACAATTAGGCTCTCAAGATTTCCTTATTAAAAATTTGCCAACCATGGTGTTTATTTAAATTTTGTGCATTCCTTGCCCAATATCTTGAGGGAAGATGCTAGTTGGCAAGTACTATATATTATATATATATATATATATATATATATGTATTCTGTTTCAGTAATGCGTTTATAATCATTTTTTAAAAAGTTGGCTTTATCTACAAGAAATTGATGGTATATGACACAGTTTTTTTCAAAGTATGTTTCTTTTTTCAGAATCATAGAGTTAGCCTTAAAAAGACAGATTCCTACCCTAACTGGTTTGGCTCAGTGGATAAAGAGCATCGGCCTGCAAGACTGAAGGGTCCCAGGTTCGATTCCATTCAAGGGCACCTGCCTGAGTTGCGGGCTCAGTCCCCAGTATGGGATATGCAGGAGGAAGCCAATCAGTGATTCTCTTTCATCATTGATGTTTCTCTCTCTCCCGTCCTCTCTGAAATCAATAATAAATAAGTATAAAGACAGATAGTCTGGGCCCTACCCAGGCTCAATGAATGATTTCGAGTAGGCCTGCCCTTTTAACGAGTTCCTGTGTGGTTCTGAGGCACACCAGGTGTAACTGGTGAAGGAAGGGCGTGTAATGGTACAGCACCTGGGTTTTGTATTGGGTGAATGACTCACAGCCATGCCCCAGACGAGGTAGAAGAGCCAGGGGGTTGTGGAAGAGAAAGATAATTCACTTCTTTACATATCTTTTTGAGTCTCTCTCCCTCCCCTCCCCTCTCCCCTTTTCTCCTCCTCCTCCTCCTTTATTCTGTCATTCATTCTTGCTACTCTGTTCATGCATTTTGTTGTTGTTTTTAAAATATATATTTTATTGATTTTTTACAGAGAGGAAGTGAGAGGGATAGAGAGTTAGAAACATCGATGAGAGAGAAACATCGATCAGCTGCCTCCTGCACGCCCCCCTACTGGGGATGTGCCCCTGACCTGAAACCAAACTCGGGATCCTTCAGTCCACAGGCCGATGCTCTGAGCCAAACCGGTTTCGGCCTGTTATTGTTGTTTATGTTCATACTGATTGTGGGTGAACTCTTCAAGAAAAAGTACCTTTACGTGATTTAAAAAAAGAAAAAAGGTTAACTTGCCATGATCACTGTAAAACACGCCTCCATCCAGAGCTTACAGATCTTTGGAGTTGTTCTTTGTAGAATTTTGTGGTTTTCTTGTTTTAGGTTCTTCACTGACAGGCACTGATGCACATCTCCCCAGTGGTCCTGAGCTGGCCTTTCTGCCTGCAAGCAGCCAGACTTTTACCCTTTCTTTTTCCTCCTTCTTTCCCTCCACTGCTACCCAGACTTCAGGAGACAGTTAACATTTTCTCCAGCCTCTGCTCCTCTCCATCCCATAGTGACGTTCCACGTGACTCATTGGTTTGTAGAAGTAACTGGGTTCCTTACCAGGTTCTTTCATTAGGAGTATATGTCTTCACGATGTAGCCCCAAAGAAACTCCTTTCTAGAAACTTCCTGAAGCCCATCTTCCTCTCATACCTTGGCCAGTGTGATCCAGAGATGCCAAGGGATCCATGCAGAACGCTTACAGGATGCTTCGCCTGTTCTGTAGTTCTTGGTTTATTTGTTTGCCTCCTGCACAGATACATAAGCTTATTGAGGGCACACCACCCTCACATTTTGCCATTGAGTTCTGCGAGCCAAATAGAACACTAATAAGATACAGTAAGTGAATGAGCAAATGATCTTGTTTTAATTGAGTCTAAACTTACCAAGAGCAGAAGTCCTGTGTCTGTATACAGTTGATTTTCTTTGTTTTTCTGTATATTTTATTGATTTTTTTCAGAGAGGAAGGGAGAGGAACAGAGTTAGAAACATTGATGAGAGACAAACATCAATCCGCTGCCTCCTGCATGCTCCCCACTGGGGATGTGCCCGCCATCAAGGTACATACATGCCCTTGACCGGAGTCGAACCTGGGACCTTTCAGTCCGCAGGCCGACGCTCCATCCACTGACCCAAACCAGTTTCGGCAACTTTGAATCTGATTTGCTGTTCCTGTCTGGAGCCTTCCTTTCACTCTGAAGACCTGCCTGCCGCCAGCCTGTAAGTTGGAGGCCGGTCTTGGTACCTACTTTGCCAGGGGGTCTTGCGTTACTTGCTCTTTGAAGTGCTCCTCCTGCACTTGGTATTTCTCCTTCCAATCCTTTGCTTCTGGCATCCAGCATCTAAACACGTATGTCACATTCATGAGTGTTCTCTCAGATAACCTCAGTATTTTATGTTTAACTTTAAAGCCACCTCTTCTGTCTTTGAAATGAACAGTACAACATTAGCTGGTGGGAGGTGACACTTCGGTGGAATTCAGGGCGCGGACTGCGGAGCCACACTGCCTGCCTCCGCTCCCACTGGTGAGCCGTGCGACGTGGTGCATGTTACCCGGCTTCTCCGTGGTTCACTTTCCTCACCTGTAAGTTGGTGATACATACAGTACCTCCTGGTGCTGTTTAGAGGACTGACCGAATTAATGAAAGGAGAACCTGGCATAATGTGCCTGCTTTAACTATCACTTTGTGCATATTTTGTGTTCTTATAAATCAATGCCAACAAAGGCCATTTTAATTTATAATAAGTGAGTGCACATACTCATTCTGTGTAAGTTTATTGTGTACTTAATTCCATGCTAGGCATTGTGCGAGGTATTGGGGATACAAAATTTGGAGGACAAGTTACACATCTTGCCTTCAGTTGTTGATTACTGGGAGATATAAATTAATAGGCAACGTGAATGCACATGATACATGTTACAATAGGGGAAGGTACAGTGTATAATGAGAAGACTTCATCCAGATTGGAACATTCGAGAAGGCTTTCCTCTGGGGCCTGAAGAACAAATAGGAATCAGCCGAGGGAAGGGGGAAGAGAGCATGTTGGAATGTTCCAAGCAGGAGTGACTGATGTTCATGAGACTGTGACATGGAAAGCAGAGTGCTTTTGAGGAACTGATTTTTTTTTTTTAATTTTTAAAAATATATTTTATTGATTTTTTTTACAGAGAAGAAGGGAAAGGGATAGAGAGTTAGAAACATCGATAAGAGAGAAACATCCATCAGCTGCCTCCTGCACACCTCCTACTGGGGATGTGCCCGCAACTGAGGTACATGCCCTTGACCGGAATTGAACTTGGGACTCCTTAGTCCACAGGCTGATGCTCTTATCCACTGAGCCAAACCAGTTTCGGCCAAGGAACTGAAATTTAATGTAAGGAGGAGACTAGCGAGCTCAGAGTAGACAACCAGGCGCTGCAAGGCCTTGCCCGCCAGGTGAAGGAACTTGAACTTTTCTTTACAACCACCATGAGGCCGAGTTTTCACAGGGCAGGGACATGATCAGATTTGTGGGTGGGAGGTGTTTTTTTTTTTAACCTTTCCATCGTGAAATAAAATAGAGCACCATACAGACTCGTCTGCACGTGTCTGCCCTGATAACCACAGCAAAGATCAAAACTAGAACCTGCCAACCACCCAGCAAAGCCCCTTCAGAGGGCCTCATCCCAACCACAGGCCCCTGTCCGCACAAGGCCTACCCTGATTTCTACATTCACCACGGGGTTTCTTTATGCTCATTAAATTGGCATCCCTAGGACGTGATGAGTCTTGCTCATTTTTAAAACTGTCTTTGAAAAGTCGTGTTTATCTGCAGTTTCCCCTCCACCCCTTGGTTTGCAGTCGTGACTGGATGCTGCTGACTGGGCAGTCAGGGTGCAGCTCGGTGGGTACCCCAACCCTTGGTGCTTCCTGCAGACTGGCCACCGGAGGCGGAGGCTTGATCCGCCTCCGTTGTGATCACTTTGACACGAGGTGGATGGAAATGAAATGGCCGCTGCTTTCTCCACGGGACAGAGCTGTGTTTGCAGAAGGAAGTGCCTCTGACCACATGTGGAGAGTGGATGGCAGAGGTCACACCAGGAAGATCAGTGTGTGTGTGTGTGTGTGTGTGTGTGTGTGTGTTTATACAGATGAGAGCCTGGAATAGGGGCTCTGAGGATGGAAAGAAATGATGGTTTCCAGAACGGGTTAAGGATGATTAGCATGTGTAAGACTTGACAATTATACGTGAGGACAGGGAGGGCAAGGAGCCATCTCTGAGGGATGTGAGAGGATGGCCGGGCCTCTCGGTGAAATGGTAAAACCTGGACCTGTTGGGGAAGACTCCGAAAACATTCAGTTGGGATATATTGAGTTGGAAGTGCCCGTGGGCCCAAGAGGATGTGTCAAGTTCATATTTCAAGCATTATTTTTAGCCACTTCCTGTTTGCCAGTCGTGTGTTGTGAGTTGGAAAAAAAACAAAAAGGTTGTCATCAGAAAAGAAAGATTCTATTCACTATAAAATGTGCTTTCAGGAACAATATACATAGTTTCTGTCAATGACTTAAAAAAAATAGAAGGAACGTTCAGAGAAGGTCAGCTTCAATTATGAGTCAAGAAATGAGTAACAGCCAGAAGAAAGAGAAGAAAAGGTGAGATGCTAACAGGGCATTCCAGCCGCGAGAGTGTCCTCAGATCACTCCTGGAGCCGAAACCAAAACAAAACATGGGGCAGGCGGTGCTTCCAGAGAGAAACATCAACGCGAGAGTGAATCGTGCTGTTCCTTCTGAAGTTAGAAAAAGGACAAAGGTTCTCGACGAAGTGTGGACCGTGGTTTGGGGCCACATCTCAGTTCATTTCTGTGACTCCTGGGCAGTGGATTCATGATGACAAGAAACAGTGCAGGGAAGGGAGAGAGAAGAAGAAATTCTCACATGTTCCTCAAGCTTTAATATCGTTTCACCCTGAACTTGGAGCCATAATTTGGAAAAAAAAAACCCAGGGAGTTGACTGTTTTCCTTTCTTTGGAGAGCTTGCTGACTAGGGAAACATTTGAAAGGATCACTGGCGCCAGTTTGAATCTTCTGCTCTTTGCTTTCCTTCCGTGGCCTGTCACTGGGGCAGAGAAGATGGAGAGGGTGTGATTACATTCAGCCCTTGGGGAAGCCAGGGTCAGCTTTTATTTTCAGTATGACCAACTGGAGATCTAAAATTTGGGATGGCTTGTTGAACACAGCCCACAAGTTTGACTCACACTTTAATTTAAATTTAATTTATTCACTAATTTCCTTTTGTGGCAACCAATGAGATAGCACCTCTCCAAAGTTTTCATGATTCCCAAAGAAAAATCCCAAACTGACTTTTCCCCCCATTTTGCTGCCGAATTATATGTTAAGAAGTGCTCCTTGAAACTATGTCCCCAGCACATGAAAGAAAATAAACATTATGGGTGCAGGGTGCTGTGCATAGGCATTATCTCACGATCCCTCTGGAACAGAAATGGCTTCAGAGTCCGCAGGATAGTTTTGGGGACGGGCGATGTAGATTGTTGCTTTCCCACCCCGTGAGCAGTTACCTGGCTCCTGCATGGACTGCCCGGGCCACTTGCTGTTTCTCATCTGCCTCCATCCTGCGGCTCCTCCGCCCTCTGCTGTGGACATGCTGAACTTCGGTGTGTGGGTCCCTTCCTGCTGATCGCCTCCCCTGGGATTGTCCACAGGGCAGGCTCCTGACCCTCTGCTGCAAAGGTTCTCAACCTGTAGGTCGAGACCCCTTTGAGGGTTGAAAGACCCTTTCACAGGGGTCGCCTAAGACCATCGGAAAATGCAGATATTTACATCACGATGCATAACAGTAGCAAAATTTCATGGTTGGGGGTCACCACCACATGAGGAACTGTATGCAAGGGTCGCGGCTTTAGGAAGGTTGAGAACCACTGCTCTGCCGGGATTGTCCTCAGGGCTGGCTCCTGACCCTCTGCTGGGAAGTGCCCTGGGAAGCCGGGACTCCACCCCTGAACCTGGTCCCGGTCCTCTCTGCCTGCAGGGTGCATCTGAGGGCGGCTTGTTGGCTGTCGCCTTTACCCTCTAAGACAGTGGCTTTCACACCTTTCTTCACTGTGACCCACAATAGGAGTCAACGTGGGCATCACAACACAGCGCACACATAGCTTGAACTCTCCCTCTGTAAATCTGTAAGTAAAGTGCACACATCACCCCTTGTATTTAAGTCATGCTTGGTAGTCTACGTTTCCCTATTCTAGTCCATTCCATTCAGTGACACTAAAACCATGCCGGTCATAACCCGTGTTCATTCTACGGCTTTTTAATAGCTTGTAACTTATCATTTGTAATTTGAAAACTCTGCCTGACATTCTGACAAACACATGATTTCTTTTCAGAGAATATCTCCGTTCTTGAGTATCTCCAGAGAGGGGACCACTTCGTTTTTTGAGGTGGCCACTTCATTCCAAGGTTCTGGTGGTTAGAGTACTTGGATGCCTGTTATTTTTTTCTTCTTGTTCGATCGCTGTGGCTAGAACTTCCAGCGCTGTGTTGAATAAGAGGGGTGAAAGCAGACATCCCTGTCTTGTTCTTGTTCTTCGGGGAAATAGTTTTAAATTTTTCCCCATTGAGTGTGATGCTGGCTGTAGGTTTGTCACATATGGCCTTTATTATGTTGATGGGTGACCCTCTATTTCCACTTTACTGAGGTGTGTGTGTGTGTGTGTGTGTGTGTGTGTTTCGTTTTGTTTGTGTTTTTATCAAAAAGGGGTGTTGGATTTTGTTGAATACTTTTTGTGTGTCAATTGATATGATCATGTGATTTTAGTCTTCCCCGGTTTATTTATGTGATGTATCATATTTATTTATTTGTGAATATTGTAACAGCTTTGCATTACTGCATTTGATTGTTAAACAATTCAGGTAACCTTTTAGAAATATAGCTATTTATAGGCCAGATTTCATGATTTAGTAATGATGAATCCAATGAGCTATTTTTATATGTATACAAGTGTTTTATTAAATTGAAAACTGCGTGGAATAAGTACCCGTATGTGGAAGGACATAAATTTTCACAGAAGTTGCATAGTAATATTTCCTAAAGAATGAGAACCCTATTAAATATCCTTTTATCTGTAAAAGTAAGTTCCTTGATTAATCAGATGTGTCAGAGTTTGGTAGGTGCTCACAGTTCATTGACATCAGCTTTATCTCGGCTCGACGTACATGCTGTCATTTATAGGTGCCACAGAGCTGGGAAATGAATGACTTTGGATTCTCTGCCTGGCTCGCATGCGTCACCATGCGTCAGTGGAGACTGTGTTCCTAACTCCCTGGCAGTGAGCTTGCAGTGTGAATTATTTTTTTCCTGAAAGCAGAGTATTAATTCACACTCTTCACAGTCTGTTGACAACCAGTACACACACTGGCAAGCTGACCAGCAAGGTGGCTTTGTCTGTAACCAACTGATTAAGAAACTCATCAACCTTAGTCACTTTAGCGCCAGTCTGTATCACCAGCACAGCTAGCCAAACAGTGACATTATTCTGAAATACCACACCGATGATTTCATAAGGATTGCATATTCATGGTCAACCGTGTGGCCTAGTTTTATAAGCTTGTTCCTTCATTTTTTCTTTTAACAAGAGAGTCTACTGTGTGC